>JAJHUR010093096.1:0-17867 GCA_027495735.1 Lutjanus campechanus
TTTCCCAACATATTATTTTTCCAAACCATAATGAATAATACAGCTATGGAATAGGGGTGAAATTTGCCTGCTGACACAAGATTGTAACAATTGTAAAGAGTTAAAGGCTGTGCTCATATCATACAATACACTATTTAATCTAATATACCTGGTACAGTTACACTGAAAGTCCGGGCAAAGTATGATGTAACTGTACAGTAGCCTAGTTATAGTGAGCGAGGAGTTACTCAGTACTTATGAAGTAACTGTACGGTAGTTACGCTCTAATACTCAGCCTTGTTAAACTGTAAAACAGTGGGGGAAGTGAGCGAGAAGTTACTCAGTACTTATGAAGTAACTGTACGGTAGTTACGCTCTAATACGCAGCCTAGTTATACTGTAAATAACGGGGGAAACAGTGGGGGGGGAAGTTACTCAGTACTTATGAAGTAACTGTACGGTAGTTACGCTCTAATACGCAGCCTAGTTATACTGTAAAACACTGGGGAAACAGTGGGGGAAGTGAGCGAGGAGTTACTCAGTACTTATGAAGTAACTGTACGGTAGTTACGCTCTAATACGCAGCCTAGTTATACTGTAAAACACTGGGGAAACAGTGGGGGAAGTGAGCGAGAAGTTACTCAGTACTTATGAAGTAACTGTACGGTAGTTACGCTCTAATACGCAGCCTAGTTATACTGTAAATAACGGGGGAAACAGTGGGGGAAGTTACTCAGTACTTATGAAGTAACTGTACGGTAGTTACGCTCTAATAAGCAGCCTAGTTATACTGTAAAACACTGGGGAAACAGTGGGGGAAGTGAGCGAGGAGGTTACTCAGTACTTATGAAGTAACTGTACGGTACTTACGCTCTAATACGCAGCTTAGTTATACTGTAAAACACTGGGGAAACAGCGGGGGAAGTGAGCGAGAGTTACCTGGTACTTCTGTGGAAGTTGGTGGAAAAGTATGATGTAATTGTACGGTAGTTATGCTCTAATACGCAGCCTCGTTATACTGTAAATAACGGGGAAAACAGTGGGGGAAGTGAGCGAGAGTTACCCCGTACTTCTGTGGAAGTTGGCGGTAGGTACGCTCTAAGTGAGCGGTAGGTACGCTCTAACTCGCGGGCCGTATTATGTAGTGTTACCAAATTTTGTGTTTATAGGCTGGGTCATAAAGGCATAGTTCACCCCAAAATGAAAATTCAGTCATTATGTACTCACCCTCATGCCGACTGAAGGTCGGGTTTATTTTGTTAGTCCACAAAACACTGCTGGAATTTCACAGGAAAACAGTGTTGCAGAATCTCCCAAACAATGGAAGTGAATGGTGACCAGTTTTCAAACATAAAAAAAAACAGGGAAAAAAAACCACATAAAATACTTCCATACTGCTTGTTTGGTGTAATCCAAGTCTCCTGAAGTCCTGACATGCTGTTTGCACACCGTCACAGCACACACACACAGTTCAGACAGTATGCATGAGCACATGAATGTGGCTCTAAGCTCAGGATCTACAGTGAAGATTCAGACTAAAAACATGGTGTAAATAACATTTCTTTAATCAACTTGGCATGTTGGGACTTTAGCAGACTTGGATTACACCAGACAAGCAGTATGGAAGCATTTTTCATTCTGTTGTTTATTTACATTTGAAAACTGGTCACCATTCACTTCCATTGTTTGGGAGATTCTGCAGCACTGTTTTCTGAAACTCCAGCAGTGTTTTGTGGACTAAAAAAAAACTAGACCTGAAACCTTCAATCAACATGAGGGTGAGTAGATGATTAAAATTTTAAAAAAATTTTGGTGAATGGTGGGTATCCCTTTAAAGTTATGCATAATTAAGGGCATGCCCGCTTTGAGTGACAGGTGGGTACCATCATAGATGGGCTCAGCTCAACCCACAAGCCCCCTTTGCCCATTTTTGGATGAACTGGGAGTTAGCTGTTGTTTGGCACTGCCAAGATGGCGACAGCCAGAGCTGCCACTCGGAGCTTTACAAGCCTATGCCTGTCACATGCTCAGTGCATTACTTAGTACACTGTCTATGGTTTATAATAATAAGTGGATTCAGTGAGCAGAGTCAGTCTATTGTCGGCTGCAGGAATCAGTCCTAAAACCCAGAAATGAGTTTGCATATTTGCACCTCTGGTTCCTTTGTCTTGAAGTCATTGGATTTTAGGTTAGATGTCTGTAACACAAGCAGAAAAGATTTAAAAGATCTTTTTTAAAAGATTTATATGTTTTGTTTGTTGTTGTTGTTGTTTGTTTTGTTTGTTTCTCACTAAATACTGCACCCAATTTTGAAGCCTTTAAGTATCGGTTGCTAACAAGTGGTTAAAGGAGACTACAGAGGTCCTGTGATGTAAAGTCATGCAACTGTGATGTAGTTTGTTTATGGCCTAACATTGTGGCCTTAACGCTTTTTACTTTTGGCGATTGCTGTTCATTTGTGATGTGTCAGTATCATAAACTTTTGTTGGCCACAGAGATTATTTTCCAATGGAAAAAAAAAATCACATTTTTTGTTTTGTTTTGCTTTTTGTTGGGGGAACCAGAGAGGCGCTAACTTCAGGGTTGGCCTACAAAAATACATCATCCCTACAGCACTCTATTACTGCAGAGCAGAGTTGCATGGACACTTTGTGTGTCCTGTAACCCTGGTAACTGCACAACAAAGATGGTGACAGCTGTAGCCTCAAAACACTTAAAAAAAACACAAATAACTAAAACTAACAAAAATCTAAATATACATTTTCACCAGAAAACTAAAAGTGAATCTAAATCAACTCTGCTGATTTTAGCACCTGAATATTAGTATATTATAGTAGAATATTTATCTGTGACAACCCTTCAATTTGAAAAAGATACACCAGCATTAATAGCAACACAACACATTGTATCCGTACTGTAGATTATGTGTGTTGAGCTCCATTTCCAAGTCGAGCGCTTCTCCACATTCATCATTAACCTATTTATAACGCTGACGTCATGACCTGTCAGCATGTTGGAGTGTGCCTACGTGCATGTGTCTCACACTGATGAGGCAGATGTGACACGGTGCTGTTTAGACATCCACACAAATACAACTCAAACATATTCTCTATAAAGGACAGTGCAGCGGTGCGTCATTCAGCTTTTATTCATTTAAATGAAGCAGCAGGAGATGTGGAGGCTGATACATCACTGCTAACACAGTTTGAATACACTGATTTAGTGGAACTAACTGCCCAGGCCCTCGATATGGGAAGGAATGTTTTTATCCACAGTTTTACAATTGTACATAAATAATAATAATAAATTAAGAAAGATCTAGATTCATATTTTATTTACTCTCGACCACAAATATGTGGTAAATATATGATCACTTTGATAACTCGTCCCACTGGGGCTCTCTATCTGCTGGGTGTTTAAAGTGTCCTGGTATGGCTTTAGGTTTTTTACCTTTATGTTTCTAAGCTCACTGTTAAATGTCTTTCTATGAGCTTTCCATGACTTAATCAGTTCTCTGATATATTGTTTTCCTGAACCCTTAAAGGTCCAGTGTATAAGATTAATGAGGATTTACACTATTATCAGAATATGGGAGAAAACAGAATGTAATATTCATAAGTGTTTTCATTAGTGTCTTCACCTGAAAATAAGAATCATTGTGTTTTTGTTTCCTTAGAATGAGCCTTAATAGCTACATATACAGGGGGTCCTTATTTTCACATGCAGTCTTTTTTCCTTTTCCTCATCTTTCTAGGGAAAGTAGCTGGCGCACTGTGATGATTCTGCACATTTCATCATTTATTTCTTCCACAGACAAAACATCCAATTTATGTAACAGGTTATCCAAGTTACTTCACTGTATATTTTCTATGTATTCCTCTACTTTCCCCTTAAGCCGTTTACCAATTCTGGTTATAACAGAGTCCTGTGTGCAGCCATGATTAGTCACTGATTTGTCTTTGTGAAATTTACAGGTCCCACACAGCACCAATTCAGTAACACAGTAACTATGGAAGTCCTTTTCTGCCACCGAAAGAAAAAAATATCCCCATTGTAAGTCATGATTGTGAAGTTAAAGTAAAAATTCTACAATAAAAAGTTGAATTCATGAGATAAAAAGTTGAGAGAAAAAGTTGAAATTGTGAGAAAGTCAAAATTGTGATATTTAAATTTATCATGTCACAGTATCATTGACATCACAGTGATATTTTTTCTTCATAACTGAGGTCACAAAAAGTGAAACAAAGTGGTACATACACACACACACACACACACACTGGAAAACAATCAGAAAACACCATTGTTCATTAGTTCATCATTCTCTCATGCATCACATTTTTCCTCACAAAGTGCATAAAGTCAGATCTTTTGAAATGTTCAGTATGTAAAGCACACATCAGTTCGTCCATGGCCTGGCAGCTTCAGAGCTGTTAATTAACAGTTACTGCTTCAGATTTTTTCTATTAAAGAACAATGCAATATTTGACCTGTAAGATAAAAAGTCTGACCAGCTTGATGTCAGATATTGACATCATCAGGAAACAGACCCATGATGAAGACACAACAAAGACATGGACATGTTTAAGAAACAATATCAGATTAAAGCTACAAGCAGAACTGAATGGGCCCTTGCACCCATCAGGATGTGTGCCTGCTGCGACCCCATCACTGGACTGGACCGGTCAACCAGGCTCTGAATTGTTACATGTTCTGGACACCACAAGAAGGGCTTTGATGCCACTTCCTGTCTCCACTAGGTGGCACTACAGAGCAGCCACTACATATATGTTATGTTCCAGTATATTAAGTGTAGAAAACACTGAAAATTTCATGTAAATCAGATGATGACTGTCACACATGGCTTGGTTGCTGTTGCCAGAATGTGGCACAATGAGTATATCTCCTGATTGGGATGTAAATGTGATCATGAAGGGACTCTTATCAAACATGTGAAGGGGCTGATTGGATCATTTATACTCAAATTACAGTAACTTCCTGTTTCATGGCAAGAAATCAAAACTCGACATCATGCCACGCTCCTCAACAACAATGGTAAATGGACTGTATTTATATAGCGCTTTTCTAGTCATAGACTGCTCAAAGCGCTTTCACAACTGCAAGTCACATTCACCCCATTCACACACTTTCACACACTAATGACAAAGGTGGCTTCTTCTACAAAAACCCAACCTGTGCATCAGAAGTCATTCACACACATTCATACACCATTGGTACAGCCATCAGGAGCAATGTGGGGTTCAGTGTCTTGCCCAAGGACACTTCGACATGTAGACCCGAGGAACCGGGAATCGAACCACCAACCTTCCGATTGGGAGACAACCCGCTCTACCACTGAGCAACAGCCAAATCTTTAAATAACTTTTGATCACAAACTAGTCCAGATGGCACACATCAATTTTGATGAATTCTCTAGGAGGAGTTTGTTAAAATGCAACACTTGGAAAGCACCAAAATTGAACATGAAATTCAAAAATGGCTGACTTCTAGTTGGGTTGAGGCTGTGGCTCCAAGAGGCTTTTTGTACACCTAGACATGTGCCTATTGATTTTTGTACATGTTGATGAAACGTACAGCGGGGGCTGTTTCACTGAAATATTGTAGGGGGCATGATGGAGCCATTTTGCAACACTGACTAAATATTGTCCTATAGATGTATTTAGGCCGGGTATCTTATCAAACGTTACATTTGGGATTCAACCATGAAGTTCAAAGTTACAACAACTTCCTGTTCCATGGTGAAACATCAGTGACATCCTTCAACGAAAGCTAAATCGTTTAACAGAGTACAGAGACTGATAGAGAGCTGAACATTATGATGTCACAGTGAAGTTGACCTTTGATCTTTTGGATAAAGATAAATAAAAAAATAGATAAATGAAATTTAAAAAAACCCACAGCAGGGGGGGACATTGACCCCCTAGCAGTTGTCGAAGGAGGTGCCCTCAAGTTACTTGATTGGTTGCTTGATTGGCTACTTCCAACAGGGCAGCTGGGCTCAGTTCTTCACTCCAGAATCTTTCAGACCTTTGACCAACTGACACAAATTAGGTGCTATTTTTATGTCAGTGATAAACACAGCATTGCCCCTAATTTACATCAGGCGCGGCTGCGGCGCGGCACTCAGAGGGATACGCCGCCATTTAGTCAATGCTCGTGTTTACACAAGATGCGCCGCGGCGCGTGTTAGCTGCGTCCCAGAAGTGGCTCGGCGCTCCGCTCTGCAGAGAATATATTTGATGGATGCTGCGTCAAGCTGCGTAGAGGAGATTGAACCAGACAGGAAGTCCCGACACAAAAAGCATAGTGAATCCAGTCAGTTTTCAAAATAAAACATCTTGTGTCGACGACGGATCGTATTTCACTTCATTCATTCAACATTACGTCATACCTGGTGACAGGTATGTTTCATAATATTGAGATGATTATAGAGATGTATTTTTTAATTAAACAAAGCTCCAAAACTTTGATCCATGACTTTGAAGACTACAGCACAATAAAGAAGGAAATAACAACATTAAACACAATTAAAACATCCAAACAAAGAAACCACATAACTACATAGACTTCTTACCCATGGTAGAAGCACAAAAATCAAGGAAAAATGACCAAAAACGACGAAGTAAACAAGTTAACAACTGCTCCGCTTCTGAGACGCTTGGCTTCTGAAACACTGCTGGTGTGAATTGAAGTCGCGAGTATGATGGAACAAAACCGTGGCGCAGCCAGCCAGCCGTGCCTGCATTACAGCTTAGAGACACTTATGCAAATAATTGTGATTACAGTTAAATTCCAATTGTTATGTGAAGGCTTTAAATCTGTTTTTTTCCCCTTCCTATTCATTTTCTTTAATTACACATGATTCAAGACTCACAAGTAAAGTTATACATTTGAGTTAATTTGTTAAAGATAAATTTACAATGTTTAGTCAACTATTAACAATTTTATGTTCATAGCAGCATCTTTAAAAACAGTTACATTTGCTCAATCTGCCTCACACATTTACCCCACTTACTAAGGAAAGTATGAGAAACAAGAGAAATCAGTAGAAGTAGAAAGGGCATTAATGTAGAAACCTGCCACAGGTGATGTGGACATTGTGGACTACAGGAAATGGTGGAGCATGTCATTTTATATTGCCAGAGACAAACATAAGACACTTAAAACTACACATCAAATAAACTAAATGACTCTGGACATTAGAGTTTGATGAAGTCTGTCTTGTGCAGACTGGACAAAAGCTTTAAATACAGAGAACCAATAACATTTGAGAAAACTACAAAAGTAAAAGAGGTTCTCCTCCATTTGTCTCCTCTGACATCAACACTCATAAATACTTCATACAATTAATTAATTGTTGAATGTACCTGTGAGTCCATAAAAAGCCTCTTTCATGGAGCAGCTGTCTCTGTGACTGAGGAAGAAACACACTGTTGTGGAGCAGCAGTAAACATATGTAGTGACCAAGTCAAACCAAATAACACACAAGAGGAAAACAAGATGGACGACAACTACAACTAATACAAGACAAAAACTAACTAAAGCCTGAACCCCCCTGTGACTTGGCAGCACATGGTTTGGTCTGATGAGCTGGCTTTCAGATTTAAGAGGCTCCACCCCTCAGACACACCTTTTGCTCAACCAGGAAGTGAACCGACCCCAACAAGCACAGTAAGTTAAAGACAAAGAAACACATGGTTAATATAAGAGAAAAGACCTTGTTTAACCCCACAGTGTGAGAATATGTTAACTCCATTTAAACAGTGTGAGAATGTGTTCACTCCATTTAAACAGAGTGAGAATGTGTTCACTTCATTTAAACAGTGTGAGAATGTGTTCACTCCATTTAAACAGTGTGAGAATGTGTTCACTCCATTTAAACAGTGAGGATACAAGCAAATCAACAAGATTCACATCAAACTTCAAACTTCAACTCTTCGGGGCGGACGTTTAGCTCAGTGGGTAGAGCGTCCGACCCATGTATGGAGGCTGTAGTCCTGGCCCTTGGCCCTTTGCTGCGTGTCATCCCCTCTCTCTCTGCCCCATTTCCTGTCTACTCTTCAGCTGTCGCTATCAAATAAAGGCAAAAATGGCCAAAAAAAAAAAAAACTTTAAAAAACAAACAAAAACAAAAAAACTTCAACTCTTCAAAGCATTTGTGGATGTTAGCTTGTATTTTTGTTAGCATGTGTGGCTGTTAGCTTGTGTGGCTGTTAGCATGGTTGCTAGCATGTGTGGCTGTTTGCATGTGTGGCTGTTAGCATATGTGGCTGTGGTCTTCAAACATTTAGCACTCATACGGAGCAGTAAAAGATTTTCTGCATCTCCAACTGTGTACAGTAATGTACCAAAAATAGTAAAACTACTGGTGTTAAAATGCTTAAAGGGACATTCAACCCCAATCAAAAAAAATTTCTCTGTTTATCTATGTAGACAGTTTTGGTCAGTTGCAGAGTTTTGAAAATGTCTGTCTTCTCTCAAACATAATGGAACTAAATGTTACTCGACTTATGGTAAAAATTAATTTTAAATCAATATCACCTTCTCCAGCTTCCTGTAGGAACTGTTTTTTTCCTGCAGTCATATCTACAGGTTTTGGGAGTGTGACATTAAAAATGTATTCCAAGTTACTAATTACCTCTTAAAAATGTAGTTAGTAAACTAATCCAAGTATTGCAATATTTAAGTCATACAATTAGATTACTTTTTTCCTTTTGGATTGCCTCAATATAAAATATGGGGAAATTGTTTCACCTGCTGTCAATGAAGGTCAGTTTAAAAAGCTTAAGTGTGCCCTATTTATACACTGAGAGCAGTGTACATGTGGCAAAATCTGCAAGAACAAGCGAGGCCTAAAGATCCACCAAGATGAAGTGTCTGGTGGGGACAGGACCAACACAACACACAGGTGTGCAACCTGGTGAGACGCAGGAGGAGCTAGGCCTAGAGTCACCCCACAGTACCCGGAACCTCCAAGTGTTGCAAATGACTCCCTCCAGCATCAAGTCTGAGAGAAGGCGGATCAAGTGGCCAGCAACTAACATGACCTCACTGTGGAACCAGTTTGACATCGATGTCAACCAGATTCTGGAGGCCACCAACAGGGGAGATGTCGACAGGAAACTGCAAGCCATGACAACGATCATCATCAGCATCGCATCTGAACGGTTCGGTGAAGAGGTGAAGGAGGGAGGCTCCAAAGGAACTCGCTCAAAGAACCAACGTGAGGTGAGAATCCATAACATCAGACAGGAGATGAAGACCCTGAAGCGACAGTACAGGCAGGCAGGAAAGGAGGAGCACATTGGCCTGATGCAGCTGATGTGTATCCTACGAAAGAAGATCAGGATCCTCCGCAGGGCAGAGTGGCACCGGAAGCGCTGCCGCGAAAGAGCCCGAAAGCGAGCTGCATTCATTGCCAACCCCTTTAAGTTTACTAAGGAGCTGCTAGGACAGAAGCGTAGCGGCCAGCTGGTCTGCTCTCAGGAGGAGACTGATCACCACCTGAAGGAAACATACAGCGACCCAGCGAGAGAACAAGAGTTGGGGGAGTGCAGCACTCTGATAGACCCTCCTGGGCCAAGTGTGCAGTTCAACATGTCAGAGCTGCAGCTGAACGAGGTTCGAGAGGTTGTCGGGAAAATGCGAGCAAGCTCTGCTCCAGGACCAAGTGGCACTTCTTACAAAATGTACAAGAACTGTCCTAAACTCCTGCTGCGCCTGTGGAAGATCCTGCATGTCATCTGGAGGAGGGGCAGGATCCCTAAACAGTGGAGAGTTGCTGAAGGGGTCTGGATTCCAAAGGAGGAGAACTCCAAGAAGATAGACCAGTTCCGCATCATCTCCCTGTTGTGTGTTGAAGCCAAGATCTTCTTTAGTGCTGTCTCCAACCGGCTGAGTACCTTCCTCTCAAAGAACAGGTTTATCAACACATCAGTTCAGAAGGGTGGCATAGCAGGAATGCCTGGATGCTTGGAACACACAGGTGTGGTAATGCAGCTCATCAGAGAGGCCAGAGAGAACAAGGGCAATCTGTCAGTGCTGTGGCTGGATCTGGCAAATGCATATGGCTCAATACCACACAAGCTTGTGCAGCTCACTCTGACAAAACATCACATCCCCAGCAGAGTCAGAGACCTCATCGCTGACTATTACAACAACTTCAGGATGAGAACCTCTTCAGGAGCAGTAACATCAGGCTGGCACAAGATCGAGACCGGAATCATTACGGGCTGTACCATCTCCGTAATTCTGTTCTGCCTGGCCATGAATATGCTCACAAAGTCTGCGGAACCAGAGTGCAGAGGGCCCGAGACGAAGTCAGCCACCGATCAGAGCATTCATGGATGACATCACAGTCACCACAGAATCAGTCCCAGGCTGCCGGTGGATTCTAAAGGGTCTTGAAAAGCTATTGGAGTGGGCACGGATGCATTTCAAGCCAGCCAAGTCAAGATCAATGGTGCTGAGAAGAGGAAAGGTGGATGACAAGTCCTGGTTCAGCATCACAGGGGCAACAATCCTGACCATCTCTGAGAAGCCAGTTAAGAGCTTAGGCAAGGTGTTTGACAGCACCCTGAGAGATTTCTCAGCCATCCAGTCAACCTGCACTGAGCTTGACAGATGGCTGAAGTCAGTGGACAGGTCTGGATTGCCAGGGAAGTTTAAAGCTTGGCTATACCAGCATGGTATTCTTCCCGGGATCCTGTGGCCACTTCTCGTCTATGAAGTGCCAATCTTGACTGTGGCAACCTTAGAGAGGAAGGTCAGCAGCCATCTCAGAAGATGGCTGGGGCTTCCAAAAAGTCTAAGCAGCATTGCACTCTACGGGCACCGCAACAAACTGCAACTGCCACTCAAGTCCTTGGAAGAGGAGTTCAAGGTAACGAGAGCTAGGGAAGTGTTGCTAAACAGAGATTCAAGTGATGCAAAAGTGGCAACGGCTGGGATTGAAGTGAGGACTGGTCGGAAGTGGAAGGCTGAGGTGGCTGTTCAGCAAGCAGAGGCAAGATTACACCACAACAGGCTGGTGGGGGTGGTAACAAGAGGCAGTGCTGGACTCCTTCCTTTTCAACTCCCCACATTGACACCACCAAAGGGAAGGAAGAGGCCTTTGAGAGGAAGCTCGCTAAGTACGAGGGACTGGTCAGCGAGCAAGGTGTCTCCCAGTAGAGGTAGGATGCAAGGGCTTTGCAGCCCGATCCCTGTCCAGAGCCTTCAGTCTGTTAGGCATTGGTGGAGTGAGGAGGAGAAGAGCCATCCGCAATACCACTGAAGTGGCAGAGAAAGCCTCAAGATGGCTATGGCTCAAGAGAGGAGATCCATGGGGGCAGTGTAGCTAGATTTGCCAACTGGACACAAGCTGGGGTCTGATCAGCCACAGCTGGGTCACCTGGATGAGGGTGTATGATGTTGAAAGACCCGAAACACCCAATGATTCCAGGAACATCACTGAAGATGTGTTCAGTAGCATCAGTAGATGTATTTGCACAGATCAAAACAAAAGCAGAGGCTCTAAAGTCTCTTTGTGTTGCTGAAAGTCACTTCTGGGGACTCTGTGTATTTGTACTATAGTCAGTCTGTGTGTGTATAGACAGAAACATGAGTTTTGATATAAAAAAGAAAGAATTCAGAGTGATTGCACCTATTGTGTTGTGTAAAGAAAGTGAATGAAAAGTATGTTTTAGTTCTCAGTTCTCAGTCCTCAGCTATGAAGTTTCAGGGATTTGACCATGTGTACTGAAGTTAATACAACTTCCTGTGTTTTGGCGAAACATGGAAGTTCACCATGCTGTCATGGAAACAACGTTAAAGATACGTCATAATCTTCACAATACAACATTACCAGGGACTTAAAGCGATATTCCACTCTTAGATAATCATCCACTCAATATGTACTCACCTCTATACCGATGTGAGGATGGGTGAAGGTCTTCAGTTCACAAAAGTTTCAGCAGAAAACAGGGTGGCAGCTAATGGCAGTGACTGGAGACCAAATGTAAACGTAAAA
This sequence comes from Lutjanus campechanus, assembly GCA_027495735.1. Lineage (NCBI taxonomy): Eukaryota > Metazoa > Chordata > Actinopteri > Lutjaniformes > Lutjanidae > Lutjanus > Lutjanus campechanus. Next base: position 12,008 of record JAJHUR010093096.1, read on the forward strand.
AAAAGAACACAAAACAAACACAAAATGTCTGCATCCTGCTCATATGGTGTAATCCAAGTGTCCGTGAGCCGCAACATTAAAATTTAACTGCAAAAGATATAATTTACACCGTCGTCGGCATCCATGTTTACATGCTACTTGCTATATACTACAGTTGACATTTCAGCTAAAAACATGGTGTAAATGGAGTCTTTTGTGGTTAAATTTTAATGTCGCGGCTCAGGGACACTTGGATTACACCACACGAGCAGGATGGAGACATTTTGTGTTTGTTTTGTGATCTTTTTTTTACATTTACATTTGGTCTCCATTCACTGCCATTATACCGGATTTGGCTGCAACCCTGTTTTCTGCTGGAACTCCAGGATTATTTGTGAACTGAAGATCTTCACCCATCCTCACATCGGCATAGTGGTGAGTACATATTGAGTGGATTATGATTCTGGGGTGGAATATCCTTTTAAGGCCTTTCTGACCAGATTTGAGTTGGATATGGTCAACCTTCTAGGAGGAGCATGTCAGAGACCAAAACATGTCATTTCCTGTAGCCAGTAGGTGGCACTATGACTATTGCAGTATGTTGTCTTGTTGATGTGTTCAGGGCGGGACTCTGATCAAACAGGAAGTTTGGTGTAGTTTGGATCATTTCCACTAAAGTTAAAGCAGTTTCATATTTCGTGGCAAGACATGAAAATTTAATGCCACGCTTCAATGATAGCTAAATCTTTTAATAACTTTTGATCACAAACTAGTCTAGATGGTACACACTGATTTTTGAAGTAATTATGATGAATTCTGTTGGAGGAGTTTGTTAAAAGACAATGCATGGAAAACGCCCAAATTGACCACTAAATTCAAAATAGCCGACTTCCTGTTGGGTTTGGGCTGTGGGTCCATTCAGACTTTTTTGTGCATCTCGGCATGATGCACGTGTGCTCTGATATTAGTGCATGTCAGTGGAACATGGCATGGGGGTTGCTGTTTAGAGGGTGTGGCCAAGCCATTTGACCACACCCACCACCAAAAACTATATCAGGCAAAGATTTTCACCATGACTAATGTGTGTGTCAAGTTTCATATGTCATCAAGCATGTTTAACCCCTCAAATATGTGACTGAAGAGGACGAAAAAGAAGAATCTGAGCAAATCCAGCATCATGTTGCTCAGGTCCTAATTATGTCTGTATTATTTTTCTCAGAACCTTTGCATCTCCTGCCACTTCCACATATCGTTGTCTCCTCCAAGCTGTATTTTACACACGTGTCTGGATTCCATGGACGGATAATGAGACAATGGACCCCTGGGCACAAACATGCATCATCTACATCTCATCTACACCTCAGATGAGAGCAACAATAACAGATAAAGCCATACCGGCTTGGACGTTGCTCGGTCCAACAAGGTCCGCGTTACCCCTAATTTACACCTGGCGCGGCTGTGCCGCATTATGGCTGCGACACGGCACTCGGAGAGATACGCAGCCATTCTAGTCAATGCTCATGTTTACACCAGATGCGCTGCGGCGCGTGTCAGCTGTGTTCCAGAAGCAGCACGGTGCTCCGCTCCGCAGAGAATACGTAGCAAGTCTATTTTGATGGATAAAACATCTCGTGTCGACGATGGATCGTATTTCACTTCATCCATTCAACATTACGTCATACCTGGTGACAACAAGTGTTTCATAATATTGAGATGATTATGGAGATGTATTTTTTAATTAAACAAAGCTCCAAAACTTTGATCCATGACTTGAAGACTACAGCACAATAAAGAAGGAAATAACAACATTAAACACAAATAAAACATATAAAAAAAGAAACTACATAGACATCTTACCCATGGTAGAAGCACAAAAATCAAGGAAAAATTACCAAAAACGAGGAAGTAAACAAGTCAACAACTGCTCTGCTTCTGAGACGCTCTGCTTCTGAAACGCTGCTGGTGTAAATTGAAGTTGCGGGCACGACGGAACAAAACCGTGGCGCAGCCGTGACGCAATGCAGCCGTGCCTGGTGTAAATTACAGGTTAGGTGTTGGGGGACCAGGACACCCTGACGAGAAATTGGCTACTGGAACACGACACACATGGAGCAGGACAGAGAACAAGACACTGCTGGAATGCTACTACAACAGCAACCCCAGTGAGAGAGGGTATATGAAGAGGATGTGGGACCTATGGATGCTTCGAAACCCCACATCCACGAAGACTGCAAAGCAACTTGTGACCCAGTGCTCTAATATCCGTAAGAAGGACCTACTGTCGCAATTAGAGATTGATGAGGTACAATGTGCCTCATCCACGGTACAAAGATGCTATGACAAGGGGGAGCCTGGACAACAGGTCATTGCAGGGATGTCATCTGCATCCCCGAATAATGAGATTGGGTCCCAAGCTCCAAGAAGCACATACACCCTGAACACAAGGGCAGCTGACCTGAGAGAACAAATCAAATCAAATCAAATCAAATCAAATTTTATTTATATAGCGCCAATTCACAACAAAGTTGTCTCAAGACACTTTACATATAGAGTAGGTCTAGACCACACTCTATAATCATATTTACATCTGACAATTGAAACAATTCCCACACAGGCAAGCACTTTGGTGACAGTGGCGAGGAAAAACTTCCTTTTAACAGGCAGAAACCTCGGACAGATCATGGCACATGGTGGGCGGCGATTTGACGGCACCGGTCGGGTTTGAGAGGGAAAAAGGAGAAGGGGAAGAAAGAGAGGAGGTGGGAGGGGTGGAAGAGAGAGAGAACAGAACAGAAGCAGAGAGAACAGTAGCAGCAAAACATCAACAGTGAAACTATGTGTAGGGAATGGTAGTACATATAAATATGTAAGCTATATGCAAATAATAATACTTATACTAGATGTTACAGTAATGATAGCAGAATTAATAAAAGTGGCGACAACAATGTGATGAATGTTTGATTGATAAAGTGAGTTATAATCCACAGTAGAAGGTGCAGCAATGGTGAGTGATCCATGCGTGGCCACAGTCCATGGGAATCTGCAGGATGACAAAGCAGAAAGACTCCGGGGAAGGAATCAAGTCAGTAACAGGCATTAATGGAACATAAAGATCTGAGGAGAGAGATGAAGAAAGAGAGGAGCTCAGTGTGTCTTGGAGGCCCCCAGCAGCCTAAACCTATAGCAGCATAACTAGGGGCTGGTCAGGGCAAACTTGAGCCGGCCCTAACTATAAGCTTTATCGAAAAGGAAGGTTTTAAGTCTACTCTTAAATGTTGAGATGGTGTCTGCCTCCCGAACAGAAACTGGAAGATAGTTCCACAGGAGAGGAGCATGATAACTGAAAGCTCTGGCTCCCAATCTACTTTTTGCGATCTTTGGGACCACCAGTAAGTCTGCAAATTGAGACCTAAGTGTTCTAGTGGGATGAGAACAGATAACAGAATCCTGGGGGAACACAACTACCTACCTGCCAAGGCTAAGAGACAAAGTACCAGATGAATCTCTGCTGGAAGACATGAACACAGCACTGATGACTGATGATCTCCACAGAAACCATCACCGAGACTAATCAGCTGATGTATGCAACAGTCATCCTACGTATGCTAGGCTACAAGATCAACAGCAATGGCTGGAAGGAGCAGGGGAGCCCTCCATGGAAGAGGAGACTGGAGAACAAGATCACAGCAACAAGGAAGGAGGTTAGCTTGCTAACTGAGCTACAGAAAGGTGCAAAGATCAGGAAGAAAGTGCCAAGGAGATACAACAAGCTGTCAATAGATGCACTAGAGACTGCCAAGCAGAGGCTCACAGCCCTGGCTACCCGCCTTAAGAGATACAGCAGAGAAGCTGAGACCAGGAGAATAAATAGACTGTTCTCCAAAAACCCAGCTAAGGTCTACTCTCAATGGCAGGGTAGTAAGAACACCCAGATAGACCCACCAAAGGCTGAAACTGAGCATTACTAGAAAAGTATCTGGGAGAAGGAGACATCACATAACACCAATGCCCAGTGGTTGCTTGAATTGAAGGCAGACTACAGTAGCCTCCCAGAACCGGAACCAGTAGAAATTACCACCACAGACATCCAAGAAAGAGTGTCTAAGATGAAGAGCTGGACAGCACCAGGGCCCGACATGATCCATGCCTACTGGCTCAAAAAGCTAACCACACTCCATGAACGACTGGCAGCGCAGATGAACCAGCTGCTAAGATCGGGAACCCACCCAGAGTGGCTGACCCAAGGCCGTACAGTCCTCATCACGAAGGACCCACAGAAGGGCCCAGTACCATCCAACTACCGGCCTATAACCTGCCTGAGTACAACATGGAAGCTCCTGTCAGGCATCATAGCGGCTAAGATGAGTAGGCACATGGATCAGTACATGAGTAGAGCACAGAAAGGAATTGGCAACAACACCAGAGGAGCCAAACACCAGCTACTGGCTGACCGGGCAGTCACCCAGGACTGTAAGACCAGAAGTACCAACCTGTGCACTGCCTGGATTGACTACAAGAAGGCCTATGACTCGATGCCACACACATGGATACTGAAGTGTCTAGACCTGTATAAGATCGACAGGACACTTAGAGCCTTCATCAAGAACTCGATGGGGTTATGGAAGACAACTCTGGAAGCCAACTGACAGCCAATTGCAGAAGTGAGCATCAAATGTGGTATATACCAAGGAGATGCACTGTTCTCCCTGCTGTTCTGCATAGGCCTGAACCCCCTCAGCCAGATCATGACCAAGAGTGGCTTTGGATACCGATTCTGAAGTGGGACAACAATCAGCCACCTCCTCTACATGGATGACATCAAGCTGTATGCCAAGAGTGAGCGTGACATTGACTCCCTTATTCACCTCACCAGGATATATAGCAATGACATTGGGATGTCATTCGGGCTGGACAAGTGTGGATGGATGGTGTGCAGAAGAGGGAAGATGATCGCCACTGAAGGGGTTGAACTACCTGAAGGCAACATAGCAGATGTTCAGGACAGCTAAAAATACCTAGGGATCCCACAGGCAAATGGCAATCATGAGGAGGCAGCACGGAGATCAGCCACAGCCAAATACCTTCAGAGGGTGAGGCAGGTCCTGAAGAGTCAACTGAATGGCAAGAACAAGATCCAGGCAATAAACACCTACGCCCTGCCAGTGATCAGATATCCTGCTGGTATAATATCCTGGCCACTGGAAGAAATGGAAGCCACTGATATCAAGACAAGGAAGCTCATAGAAGTCACAGTGGTGGATGTAGCGATCCCAAGTGACAGTAACATCAGGAAGAAAGAGCACAAGAAGCTGGAGAAATACCAGGGTCTCAAGGAGGAGTTGGAGAAGATGTGGGGTGTAAAGGCAAAGTGGTCCCAGTAGTGATCGGGGCACTCGGAGCGGTAACCCTCAAGCTGGGAGAATGGCTCCAGCAGATACCAGGAAGAACATCTGAGATCTCTGTCCAGAAGAGCGCACTCCTGGGAACAGCTAAGATCCTGCTCAGAACCCTCAAGCTCCCAGGCCTCTGGTAGAGGACCCGAGCTTGAAGGAGGCACAATACCATCCATACCAGAAGAGGATTATTATATGTATACATACATATATACATACATATATGTATATGTATATATATATATATATATATTAGTGCTGTCAGAAATATCACATTATTAACGCGTTAACGCAAATCAATTTTAACGGCGTCATTTTTTTTATCGCGAGATTAATGTTCATTGTGACCAAGTGAACTTGTAGTTTTTATAAGCTGTGGCCACGACGACGACTCTGCAGCCGCCACATTAATGTGTGTGCATTTCACAACACATCATGTAGTGAATGGCTGCTCCACCCTAAGGCTGGTAGGTAGTGTATTATCTAGG
>JAJHUR010093097.1:0-14098 GCA_027495735.1 Lutjanus campechanus
AAAAAAAGTATTGCCTGTGCAGCCAAAGCCTAATATCCTGTTCCTCTGTGCCATAAACCACAATTGTTCAATTCGGCTCATTTCAAATTTTATTTTTAGAGCACAAAATAATTTCAACATCTTCCTGGGTGTCATGTTCATCTTACATTACTTTGATTATAGGCATTAGGACGGTGTATTTGCAAGAATCTGGAAACATTATAGATCTCACAATACAGGGGTCATTATTACAATACTGTATGCAAGGTGATATGTATTGCAATTTTTTTTTTTTTTTAAAGAGGAAAATATAGACCACACCATCATATACATAAAGCCTGAGGTTTCTGTCATCTTTTGTTATGTTTGCATGTAAACTTCTGTAATTAAATGTAGTGTTTTTGAGAATCAATGCAGTATCAGAAAATATAATATCACCATATTTAAGTGTAATGATAGTTTCTTATACCCCTTATGGCCATTGTAGTTTATTAGTGGTTCAATTCCACATGCATTGTCCTCCTGTAAACACTCCAGATAAATGCACTATATACTCCTGCTCAAGTAACATTTGCTGAGACAGACAGGACCCAGCAGATTTTTTTTTATTATTATTTTTTTATGGAATAATATTTTTGTGACCCATTTTTAAAGATATACAGTACATCCTCATAAGGAACCAGTGGGATTGAGGTTAAGTGCCACAGACAGGGCAGGCAAGCAAGTTTGCAGATCTTATTAACTTGGGGCGCAGTGGTATAAAAATAAAGAAATATGGTTTGCTGAGTGTCCTTTCAGTCTGTCTGCCTCCAGCAGAGTGGATGAACCTAACACACTGGTATACAACTACCTTACTGAACATCCAGGTAATGTATTTCTGACATCTGTGATGTTTTCTGTGCTAAGGACAGCTTATTTTGCTGTTTTGGTAGTCTGGCCAGTGTGACAATTCTATAGACCAATTACATTATTGTACAAGTATGATATGTGTAGATACAGTACCTCTTGTCCATTTTCTGAGATCTCCTGCTCCTCAACCTCAACAACATCATCCTCCTCTGCGGTGCGATGAAGATCGTAGCACACAGCCAGCTCCGGTGAGCTGAGCTCTGTGTCAGATGGGCTCAAAGATCGCTCTGAGGAAGTGAAAACCATACATCACAGTCAAACCAGTAAAGAGAGTGAATGTTTTAACGTATAATCCTACATTGTGTAATATGCTCCAGCTGATTTGTTGCCAAACCTATGCCGTTCTGTTCCTGTGTGTCCTCTCCATTTGTGAGTCCATTGGTCGATGGGACAACAGTCTCTGGTTTTGAAATCGGTTCCACCTCTGAAACAGTGACTTGGTTGGACTCTGTAACATATTATCAAAAGTCATTTTAACTTTTGGAACGCTTCAGCACATCATTTAAAAATAACAGTATTTGTTAAAATAAAAAACATTTAAATATAACAATACAAAATGTTAGCCAAGTCAGAATAACAGGATACAAGAACAAGAGGATTACCTGTGACCACTGACTCTTCCTCTTCCTCTTCTTCCAAAAGCTCAGCAGAGGCCTGACTCTCTTCTGGTTGGTCATTGTCCTTTTCATCTTCTTTTGCCTCCTCTTCCTCCTGCACCACCTCTACCGACTCCTCCAGTGATGCAGGCTCAGACTCCTGTTTTAATCCCTTGTCCTCTTCTCTTTCGTCCACTTCTCTTTCATCCTCTTCTTTTCTGTCCTCTTCTCTTGCGTCCTCTTCTCTTTTGTCCTCTTCTCTTTCGTCCTCTTCTCTTTTGTCTTCTTCTGTCTCGTCCTCATTCTCCTCCTTCTTTTCCTCCTCCTCTTGCTCCTGCTCCTCCGCCTCAGTCTGGACCAGTTCTGCAATAACTACACACGGCTGTGGTTGTGTTTCAGCTACTTCTTCCTCGTGCTCCTCCACATCCTCTTCCTCGTCCTCCTCCACCAGCACAGCCTGGACTTTGTAGCCGATGTCTGAGACCAGCTCAGTGTGGCCATGAGTGGCTGTGTTGAGGTCTGTTGATTGGAAAATCATATCATTAAAAACAGCAACTCTGAATTTGAAATGCTTACATGGGTAAAACTTTATTTGAAGGGCTGTTATGCCAGTGGCTGTCATGCCACTGTCATAACCATGTCATGACACCTGTCATGAACATGACGAATGTTTATCACTGGCATTAAGTGTCAGTTATGACATATTTATTTGAAGTTGACATCGTTCGAGATGTCTTTTTGTTATGACAACTTGCAGGGCTAAACAAAAAAATTTAAGTAAAAATGATATTCTGACTCACATTCTGCCTTTAAAAAATATCGTGCCTCCTGTGATTTGAAAATAACAGTGGGCCATACTGCAATTTTGATTTTTTTTATCATAAAGATGTCCGTGGCAGAAAAACCGGACAATAAAGAATTGAAAAGCCAGGTTCTCTGTGTGCACATTCGAGTAAAGCCTGGCATGACTCACAGTAGATGTGGTTACTATAGGAATATTTAATTGTGCCTGGACTGTAAAAAATATTCTGAGCTCTGTCATTTCAACAGGCCACTGATTCATAGTCTCTGGTCTGCTTTATACAGACTGGAGTTTGAGGAGTAGTTTTTGGCAAAAGCACTTAAGTCACTTTAGCCTGCAATAAAAATTCTAATGTATATGTAACGTCAAAAGATTGGGGGAGAATGGAGTAACATGAGATGCTTTTTCTTTACATTTGATGATTTTACTGCAAAACAAAAGCACATGTGTTTCAAATAAAAGTTACTATATATACCTCGGGTTGTTGTCTACCCATGAAAACTAAATTATTATGGTTTTCAAACAATGACCCATCAAGAAAAGTTACTCCTATGGCACAACTTGGCTTACTTGAAAACAGTTTACTCTGTACATATGTAGCCTTTTGGGGGCAAATTGAGCTATTGATTCAACTTACCCCAACATCACTGGAATGTTTTACCCCACTACCTCCATTTTGACAAACTGTTTCATGCAGTGGCTCAGATCCATAATTTTGCTAGTTTTAAGACTTTTATATTGTTTACTTACTTAAATTAACACGTAATAATGTCCAAAGCATATCTGTTTCAATTAAGATACAAGACTCATAACTTTAGTGACATCATCAATTCATTTTGCATGACAAAAATCTTCCTTGGCAAAAAAAAAAGAGTAATAAGCAGAGTAACATGCTCTCCTTCACCTTGCATCATCACCGTGAATATGCATTTTGTTTTTAATGAGTTAATGAGATCTTCTCCGCAGATGAGTTTAAAAGGGAAAAATATAACAAGATTGTATAATCAGATCCTGATATAATTCTTTGTGTCCTGTTCCAGCCTACCTGTGTTTGGCTGTGGTCTCTCTGGAAGAGGAGCTGTTGGTGCCTGCGGAGGCTCGAAGCTGAAAGTCGAGTGCTCTGGCTGCATCGGGGTATTTGGGGGCGAGGCAGGCAGGGCCCCTGGAGGCGACTGAGAGGGGCTGTTTTTTGCTAAACTGGTGGACAAGGAAGCCAAGAGACTAGGGGAGGCTGGAGGTGCAGATGGTTGTGTCGGTGATGGGGGTTTGGGCTCAACAGCAGCCTGAACTTGGTTGTTAGTTTGCGGGAGGGTGGGCAACATTGAGACTGGAGGGGTGGACCGGAAAGGTGATGTGGGCGGTGACATGGGGGCTCTGGGCCTTGATGGAGAGGTGACAGGGCGGAAATCAGGGCTCGTAGGAGGAGACGTGCCACGGTAGAAGGGGGAGGAAGGAGTGCGGGAGAAGGGAGAGACCAGGGGAGAGCTGCGAGGGGAGGAGGCTGTGCTCTCTTCTGCTTTAGAGAAGATGAAGGCTGTGTCTGTCAGGCTGCGCTGGTATCGTCTGAGCGGTTTGCCTGGAGGGAAAGAAAACAGCTTGTGAGTAGTTCACACATTGAGCATGCAACACTGGAATATGGTGATGAGCTCGTCCAGACCCTCAAGTAAATACAGGGTAGCATCCCTCAGGCCCTGTTCAGACCAGGTACATGTGTCCTGGGTGATCTGATCACAAGTGGACAGTTCTAAATACATGTTTGATCACACTCAGAAGGCATTGAGATCCGATCGATCAGGCCACGTTCAGAGGTGGTCAGGGCTGCAAGTGGCCATATTCTTTAGCAGTGTGTACACAATGTGTCCTGGGTAACAGTGAAAGACCACCTACTCAACTGTCATCCCGTAAGTACTTCATTTCTTTCATTATAATGCAAATTACGTGGTTTTGCTCTCTTACCTGCAGCAGATGTTTGGATGTTTGCGAACACACTAATAACCCCAAAGTCCCTTAAAGAAATCATGCTATTTTGAGAGCTGCTGAGTAAGCAGAATCTTCATAAACTTTGTGAAACACTGTCCATGACAAATTCTTAATCACCTGTGCCTTCTTGTAAAATTGTATCTTGTAAAAAAAAAAAAAAAAAACCCCAAAAAACTTTGTGTTGCTGTGAAGAGCAGACAGGAGAGAGAGAGACTTTTATTCTCTCTCTAACTCTGTCATAAACGCCTTTCTTTGTCATCTATGATGTGAAAACATCAGGTTTAAACAAAGTCAGAAGAAGTTAAAAGTGTAAAAAAAAAGTGTGCATTGTCCTGATAGGTATAAAGCATCTCTGCCCAGCAATGCAGGTAAAATACAAGGACTGATAGAAGAGTTTTGTCTGGTGTTGAGCTAAAAAAAAAAAAAGAAACACAACAAATCTTTATACTGAAGGGCCAAATGGACTGTAAGGGACATTCAACTGACAAAATATGCCTTGTGTTTATTTGCATTTGAGCGGAGAAGTGAAATCTGATCACAAGCGGTCTTGAGCTGTACACATTGTAATGCCAGGTGTAAACACGCGTACTTAAAGGTGTCAGCTTTGATCTGATCATCCAGGACGCGTGTTAATACCAGGTCTGAGCAGCCTCTCTGTTCAAGCTCACACACGGCGAACATACCAGTGCGGGAGGCTCCGGGGCTGGTGGGACTTTGTGATGATGATGACGACAGCTGCCTGAAGAACTCCCGAGGGTTCATGGAGCGCTGGGACACTAATGCTGCTGCCTCCTACAGGTCAAACAACATACGGTTTAAGCAAGAAATCTGGATGATTAAACAGAATTAGCTAGTGGAGCAGGTTTTTACAAAGATCCAGCATTCTGATGATGCATCAAAGGAGACGGTTCACCCTAATATCTCTCAAAAATTCAGCAACTCACGCCAAAGCAATCTAGATGGATAAATGACACTAAATGTAAGAGGAAAACTGTGTATTTTTTGATTTTAGGGTGAACTGTCCCTTTTAGAAAGATTAGCTGTATAGGTTTACAGTAGTTTAAGATTGACTTACTGCTGCTTTCTCTATGGATTCACTCCTTTTAAGACGAGCCCTCATATAATCCTCATGCTCCCTCTGCTGCTGCTCCTGTCAGTGCAGAAACACAGCAGTGGTTATATTTACATGTTCACACATTTTAATGCTTTTTAATCTCTGCATTTAAATTAGAACTATTTGAAACTTGAGTGTTTTGACATTCAGTCTTAATTAATGACACAGAAATCAGCACCCACTCCACTCCAGTAACTGCTAACACAGAGCAGTACCTTCCAAGTAGTTTTTTTTTTTAACCATTCTCTTGGACATCCCTGAGATCTGCAAACTTCTCAATACATACAGATATAACCACCTTCACCTGTCACAAATATAAACATATTATAAGAAGTCTACACTGATAACCAAGTTCTGAGACAGACTCAAGTAAAGACCAGAGGAAACTTTGTAACCCTAGTGAGGACAACTTCCTCCAAACCATGGTTATACATACATACACCTCCAAAATCTCTTAATCTTGTTTATGATAACACCTGGTCTGGTTATTAGCTAAACAGCACACTGTATAATTGCATGTCAAAATGTCAAGAGCTCTGTCGTGTCTTGCTATTTTAAGTTCTTTATATTCAGAGCAGCAGTTCACAGTGTGTGTCAAGGATTCAGTGACAGGCTGATTACTTTTTCTTTAGGTGTAAAATTACATATTTCTTATTGAATGTATAGTCCCTTAAATATCTCATTATAAACAGAATGATCAGCAGTGGGAGCACATAGCAAGGGTGGAACGTAACCAAGTACATTTACTCAAGTGCTGTACGTCAACACAAATTTGAAGTTCTTGCGCTTCACTTTCCATTTCATGCTACTTTACGCTTCTACTTCTCTGCATCTTTAGCGGGCAAACATTTTACTTACACCACTACATTTGTCTGAGAGGTTTAGTTACAAGTTACTTTTCAGATTACAGTTTTTCATACACTTCCTGTCCAGTGAAAACTGTGTACATCTAAATGTGTTGATGTTGAAAAGTTGACTCTTCAGAGATCTGTGGTTATCACAGGACAGGGACGCTGCAAACATATGAGGATCTTTTAGAATACGATGCTTTGCTGTAGATGAAACTACCCAACAGCACACAAAGTTGTTGAAATGAGTTCAGTCTTAATTTAACATCTACGGCAGTAAAATGCAGCAGTAATAATAATCTAAAAACATCATAAAAATAGTGAAACACTGACAGGAACCATTTTATTGCACAATGCACATTTTGCCTTTACTTCAGTGAGGTTTAGAAGGCAAAACTTTTACTTGTAGTGGAGTACTTTTACAGCGTGCTATACTGATCTGACAATACTTCTTCCACCACTGATACAAAGTCCAGTTTTCCCCATAACTTTAAATCAGTCCACTCATTACTCTCTGCACATCAGCAGATGTTGTGGCCGCAGATGTGGTGGCACTCACATGGATCTAAGGGTCATTTATAATGTCCTCAGAAACAATTACACACAATGATTTAGAACCAGATCTCTCACATATCCTGAAGCAAATCTAGTTGTTACACAGGGGTTGATCTGACCAGCACAGCAGTCCATTTACTGTAACCATCAAGCTCATGAAAAACAGATATTTTATCAGCAGAAACTGTGAAATTCTAGCGAGATGCAGACAACTTTCCCCTCACCCATTTTGATTTCTCCTTCCTGCGCAGCTCTTCTTCTTGCTCTGCCTGTTTTCTTCTGCGAGACACAAACACAAAAGAAACAGCACCACTTATTATTGTCATCCAAACATCACAATCCGTGATACATCGCATTTGCTGTGTAAATGACTTTGTTCCTCTGGTCTTTACAAGGTGCGGCCACTAGAGGGCACTGTCGACAGAAAACCAGACATTGTTCTGACCTCTGCTCCTCAATCAGCTGGAGCTTCTCGTTCATCTTTCTGTCTCTCTCTTCTGCATCCCTCCGTTCCTTCAAAACTCTTTCCTTTTCAAGCCGGCGTCTCTCCTCTATTGTTCGTCGCCTCTCTTCTTCTTTCCTCTCTTCCTCTTCTCGCTGACACACACAACAAGAAAAAAAAAGGAGAATATTTTATACTTTCAGTTGGGATGTTGTGTAAAACGTTGGCTTATATTCAATTGAATACAATAAAAATTAAAGATATTTAATGTTTAAACTGAGAAACCTTTTTTTTTTTTAAATATACACTCATTCTGAATTTGATGCCTTCAAAAAAGTTGCATATCAAGCAAGAATGAGAAACAGTTGGTGTCCTCAGTATCACGGTGATAAACACTACTCCTGTCCAAACTTTTGGAACATGTTGCAAGAATCAAATTCATGATGAGTGTATATTTACAAAAAAAACAAACAAAAAAAATCAAAAAAGTGAATCAGTTGGAACATTAAATATCTTCACACAATATCTCAACTGTTGATATTTGGGGTTTTAAGGCACTTATGTGGACAAATAGAGAGAAGGCAACTTGGACATACCTCTGCACGTGCCCAGAAGGAGTCTCTGTTTATTAGTCTCATTTCCATTGCAGCATTAGTTTTTCTGTAGTTTGTACCCTGAAAGAAAAACAAAGGAACAGTGAGTACAGAAACATGAATTCTTAAGGTTTTCAGTAATACACTCACAGGCAATATTGTGAATTATATTGTATTATTTTCAGTAACTTAAAACCTTTTTACCCACCCGATTATTTCATTATTTTCATTAGAATGACTGAATAAACATACTAGAAAACAAAGTAAAACACTGAAGTTAGGGGGAGACGTTATGTCACAATGTGTATATGAAAGTCTCTGTCTCCATCTGATGGGCAGATCAGGGATTGCAGGAGACTCACCACTAATTCCTCCTTGTCTGCAGACCTGGAGCTCCTTCTCACCCACTGTGCAGGAGCGTTGGCCTGGGCCTTGCTCAGCTCTCCTCTTATCTTCTCCTCTGTCACATCTTCTACCTTCTCTGCACCCATGAACACGTGTGCTTCCTAAAAACATGGAGGACAGGCAGGGAATGAAAAAAAAAAAGAAGATGGAAACAGATGTGAAATTAATCCAACCTTACATGCTTTACTGTAAGCCACACATGCGCACACACACACACACACACACACACACACACACACACACACACACACACACACACACAACCACACACAAAGGGTAGAAATTCATACACAAGAACACACAGTCCCTCTGGTGGTTTTCTCTTGGTCTGACTGGGAGTTGTGCAAACTTGGAGCCAAACAGTTGTGCAACTGCTTCGGTTATAAGGATTGTGAGAGAACAAAAATACTCGCTGGCTTTAGTGCACGGACAGGAATGCATTGGTTTGGATGGTTATAGATAGCGGAGGGGGAGATGGGAAAAAATTAAAAGTAGGGGGGAATGTGAGGAAAAGTGGGTGTCAAAGCATGTGTCTTTGCAAAAAAAAAGGTAGAAAAAGCAAAAGTTGCTCAATACCTGGGAGTCAAGTTTAAAGGGACAGTTCACCCCCAAAAATACATATTTTTCCTCTGGCCTGTAGCACTATTTGCACAACTACGCTAACTGCATCACTGCACAGAAGGAAGCATGCATCTGCTCATGGGAGAGAGGCTTGTGCTTGTGACAGCATGGGATGTAAACATTAAAGTTCCCATTCCTAAGTCTTAGTATTGTATATGCAATGCGCTATATGTGACCTATACATCAGTATCAGGCACAACAATGACAAAAAAAAAGGTTGTTTTGCAGATATTTTCAGGTATTACAATGGTATTTCAGAGTTTGCCTTTTCCTCGAAAAACTGTTGATGACTCATCCTGCATTCAAGGGCATACAGTAAAATTTTCATGCAATGATTAAGCAAAGGAGAGTACAGTCATGCTCCAGAGCGGAACCAGGAGACTTGACGGGGAAAACAGTACCAAGGTTGTTTGTGGAGTTTCCTGATAGGAAACAGCTTTACTTGTTGCAAGAGAAAGTTGGTTAACCGCTAACTGCTGTTAGCTTGATTAGCCATGACTCAGGCCAGGCTGCCAGGAGCTAGCTAATGTGTGGTACAATTGGCAGGTGGTAGTTTTGGTTGGAAGAAAATATACATATGAGTAAATCTGAAAAATGTGCAAACCTGTGGATTATCATGAGTAATGGGGTCACCATTGCTGTTGAGTTTTTAGAAATGTGTTGTTTTGGCGTTTTAAGAACCACGTTCGCCAAGTTCGATTAGTTCTATTATATTCAAGAGAAGGCAGACATGTCTACAACCAATATCTCCAAAACTCAACAGCCCACACCAGATGGACAAATAGCACTACAGGTACTGTAAGAGCGAAAACATGTACTTTTGATTTTGGGATGAACTGTCTTTTTGAAGGAGATTCGGAGATATGAAAAAAGACATTCAACAACCCCAGACCAAAACACAGTCTTCTACTGATGCCAGTCTGCTGGACAAATAGGTGTTGAACATGGGCTGAACTCATGCATCTATACTGTGCAGGCATTTGTGGGTAGAACCTCAGCATAATTTCCATGAGAGTGAGTCCAGGCTTGTTGATGGAGGGCCAGGTCTGTCAGCCTCCAACAGGAAACCACAGCTTTATCTGAGTGACAACACTGACACTGACACTGAACAGAGCATTCAATGTGCCCTATAATACATGTCAGTGCAGTGTATAATCCATATCACTCTAGCTGTCACTGCCAACAACTGCACACACACACAGACCAGACAAGCAGTCCGCAGCGCTGCCAGGGATGCTGGGAAAATCATGGAAACAGACTAGAACCACAATCTACAGTGGCACAGTGCACTGTTCAGTTCTGCAAAGAGCAAGTGGAGAAAATCACTATGTTTGCCCACCAACCCTGCATCCTCAAGTAGTGGAATTCATTAAAGTACAAGAGGTGTCAATCATACTCAAAAGAAATGTGCTCACGGTGCTGCACGGTAATTCATACAAAAGCAGGATTCCACGCACACAGTTCAGGCAGCTGTATGCAGGTGACTTTAGCAGACTGACAAGCTCTCATAAAACAGATAACAGCACACTTTGCTCTCAGATTTCACCGTTTTCATATCTCTTTTCATAACACTACATGGCTGGGAGTCATTTACAGCATTCAGGTGCTAGGGTGCCCTCCGATCCACCCTTTCAATCTATTCAGCAGTATTCTAAATGTAGCAAACTGATTTACTCCCATTTCCGTGCACAACCTTTTAGAGACAACTTCTCATCTGCGCCTATGAGAAGCTTGGCATTTTGGCCTCTAAGTTCTTTTAAGTGAGAATTCACCCCCCAAAAATACATATTTTTCCTCTGGCCTGTAGTGTTGTTTATCAATCTAAACCTGTTCGGTGCGAGTTGCCCAGTTTTGGAGAAATCAGCCACAGAGATCTCTGCCTTCTCTCTGATATAATGGAACAAGATGGCACTAGTCCTGTGGTGCTCAAAGTGCCAAAAAAAAAAAAAAAGCAATTTGAAAAACTAAACAGCAACGTTTCTTTTCCAAAAATCTTGAACTGGTTACTAAAAATAATCCAAATACCTTGTTGTGAGCACTTTCATTTAAGAGCTTTCTTTCTGCAGTAGAATCCACCAGACTCTACTTTTTTTCTAGTCAAAAAAAAAGTAGTTTAAAAAGTTGCTAATAAATGCCAGAAGCATTGCACAAGCAAAGAATTACACACTTGTAAGCAGTGAAAGGCCCTGGAGATGGGGAGCATAGATGTGACACACTAGATGAGACATGTCACAATGACTATCCACTTCTATCTATGATCGGGAAACCACTGATGATGATGACAGCAGCCCTTCCTCAGGTTAGAAAATATCTTAATATTCTTCAAAAAGTTGCCGAAGTTTGAAGTTGGAATGTTTATTTATTTTGCTGTTATTAGTACTATAACTGTTTCATGTCCTTGACCATCATTTTGTGCTTCCTTTTTAAGGCACCAGTGAGGTTCTGGTACCATTTTAGCACCAGACAACAAAAACAAACAGCATTACCCAGTATGCATTCTGTGCTTTGTGTTTTTGTAGAAAAGGCCAGAACAGTTTTATTTGTCCTGATGTTGATGCAAAGCACAAACTATATAAATAGTTTTACTGACTTACTAGGAGTTTTATATATCAAAATAAAGCCTCTTTTACCCTCTTGTTTCAAATGTAAACCATAAGTTTTTGAGATGAGATGAAGCCCTTACCCTCCTCTCGGCCTCACACCTTCCCCTCATTGTTCTTTTCACTCCGTTTCAACCCTATTACGTGTTTTTCTGTACATGTAATGACTTCACAAGTGCCAGTGAGAAAGCTTTAGCATTTTACTCCATTTAAGTTCACAAATAGCTTAGTTAGTAAGCTGCTCTATTTAGGCAAATGTGTCATAATCACCCCTGACCATGCCCCAAATATTTTCATAATGGCCAAGTTGGATGCTGCATGAGAATCAACCATATATTTTTTATGATTCCTGGCACTGATGACCACAGCAATGAAAACTGTCTGTGGGTATAAGAATACAACCTCTCCAGGAGGAAAAGGAGCCCAAGGTGATGTGACAGGTAGAGTTACCGGCTCGATATAATTGTGCTCAACTCTGCACAAACTGTCTGCTCTGACTGGAACCAGACTGCCTCGTACTGTGCAGTCTGTCTCTTACTCAGGAGTTGTCCAGACTCCGGTGGATGTGGAGATACTCAAGAGTCTGAAGTTGAGGTTTGACCCAGTTGATTGGTGGGTTACTTATGATGGATGCTGTTATACTCTTAGTTAAATCAGTACAAAGTTGTCATTTAAATATAAAAATTATTTCATGGTGCAAAATAACATAAATAAAATAGTCACTTGCAGTTGTCACTAAAATGTTTTTTTTTTTAAGTTTCCTATGTCTAGTATTCATTCTTGGACATCTTCCATGGGTTGTGCTATTGCAAATGGGCAGTAGTCCAAATATTGTAATATATATTGTATTATATATATATTTTTCAGCCTTGACATCTTAGTGGTGTCTCAGTCCACTTGGGAAAATATGTGAAATAAATTCATTTAAGTTCGCTTATGTTGGATTCACTTCTAAAAAGCTAAATAAATATGATTAAAGACTCATGTGCACCTTCAGTTTCTCATAGACAGGTGTGTGGGGAAAAAAATTCATGGGCAAGAGAAGAGAGAACTCAGACTTTACATGACGGAGGTCTAAGGACTTAACATTAACAAAGTTTAGTGTAAGTGAAGAACCATGTGTGGGAGTTTTCTCTTTTCAGAATCAGAATAACAATGAAAATTTAGAGGAGTTAGCTGGTTCCTCTGCAGCTACTGCCACATGCACAGACAGGTTGGGGGCTCATTTCCAGCACACCCAACGCCAAGCCGAGGCTTCTCTCAGAGAGACGGAGATGGACGTGATGCAGTAGCTGGTGCAGGTGCCGACTGGTTGGACAACGAAGCAGGTGGGCAAATGGAATGTTTATCAATCGCTAGCTTGTGTTTGCTGCGACTGAATTGTGAAAGACCTGCTGCTGGTAAGGTGAAAAGTTGTAGAGGGACTCACAAGCGTGCGAGTGCGCGCATGATCGCATATGAGTCAGGTGTACAGTTTGTTTACGCTTCCAGCGACAAATCACCAGGCTACAGGTCTTTTACAACGGAGGACAGAATCTGATGTCCGACAACTTGTCAGTGCATGTTTGCAGTGAGCCGCTACAAGTCAAAGTTGAGCTGGCCTCAACTTTTTTCAGCGCTGCAATCAACCAATCATCTTTTATTTCACTGCTTTCGCTTCCCACAATGTGCCCTTTTTCTTACTGCAACATCGACAAATAAAAAAATGCAGTTTGACAATCCATGTTCGCCGGCTCCACACACAAACTCTCATTGCCACAAACGAGCACTTGAACAACTCTTCACTGGCAACTTGGTGACAATATAACCGGCCCCGTGGCTGTTTTTTAACTGTGTCGCTGGTAGTGTTAACAAACCGTTAGAGAGAGATGAGAGTTCTGGTGCAGGGTATAGTTGTTGCGTGATTGTGAAGCTGTGTAAGTGGCCTTTAAATATGATGTGTGTGCAAAAAGTTTATACCTAGTTAATTGCCTTGGCTTTCAGCCATAAAATCTGAGTGCATATTGAGTCTGTCTCACAGCATATCACTGGGGCACTAAGTAGGGTGAAACGCCTCCTGGTTATTTTGCACATTGTGTAAGTTGATTCATAAA
The DNA here is from genome assembly GCA_027495735.1 of Lutjanus campechanus. NCBI lineage: Eukaryota > Metazoa > Chordata > Actinopteri > Lutjaniformes > Lutjanidae > Lutjanus > Lutjanus campechanus. Next base: position 13,538 of record JAJHUR010093097.1, read on the forward strand.
CAGTAAGATGAGATCTTTGTTATATTAATGGTGTTTTATATGTTCCCAAGAGGATATGCCATTTATATTTGTTGTGGGAGCTCCTCAGTTGAAATAAGACAGAAGGAGCAATAAAAGGTTATGTTGACTGACATGAAACTAAAGCCTCTGTTCTCAAGTGTGTCAGGGCGAGATGACAGATTTGAATGATCTAAAATGCTTCAGGGTTTAGTGGTTTGACCCGAACTTGTTGCTTTAGTCCTTATTTACAATAGAGGCACTGTTCTTTGTTGCAATCCAAATCTCCTGCTCCACCTTAAAAAAACATGTAGGCTTATGCCAGGCTGTCAAGTGGCCAAATATGGTTATCATCATAACACGTTTGATTAATCGTGAGATGGATTTTTATAAAAAGTTAGGAAAGATTCAACTCCTCGTCTGTCTTCATTTACGTTTTTACAGCCCTTTTCTCGTCATATCTGACTACTGTATCAGATGCTCACCCCCCCCCCCCCCCCCCCCCCCCCCCCCCCCCCCCCCCCCCCCCCCCCCACCCCCCCCCCCCCCTCCCCCCACCCCCTC
>JAJHUR010093098.1:7516-22170 GCA_027495735.1 Lutjanus campechanus
TCTCATATTCAACAAACAAACATGAGAGTGGTATCAATATTCTCATCTAGCTCTCCTCATAAAATCAACAACTACATAACACTGCAACACAACTAATTAAAGATCTTAGACCTTTGTTTATATTTTACCTTTGCATGGTACCAAATTTCATTGTTCTCAAAAACTTTAGCTAGAGTTGCAAGAAAGTTACAGGTTCATAGAATGAAGCCTTACTGTAAAAATAATTTAGTAGATAATGAAAGTAATCATTATGCAGCCTTGGAATTGATCAATTATGCATGTGTGTGTATATAAGCAAAGTATTCATAAACATATTTACTTTTGTGTTAGTGTCCCGGAGGCTTTTTCTACCAAACCAGCACACAATTTTCTCTGAATATCTGAGGTTTTTATCAAATTACATAGAGAATGTAAATGTAAATAAACCGATGCAAAATATCAATACTGATTGCAGTGCAAGACAAAATATCAATAGCTGCCTTTAAGGAAAAACAATCACACATGTACACCAGTAGACTGCACATACCATGACCCTCAGAGGCACACCTACACATGTATATGTGTATACAGTGATAAGCTTTACAACCACATTACCACTTACATAAGTAAACAGACATGTTTAAGCAAACACACACACAGAGCAGACACGTATTTCAAACTTCATTCTTATAATTATTCCGCAGTGTTAAGCAGCATACCAACAAGCAGCAAACATTTGGTTCTTCCTCAGTCTTTCTGTACGAGACACTGTCATTTGGAGGCTTAGCGGAAGGAAAAAGCACATGTTACAAGCTAAATTCCACCGTTGAGGATGAGATACGGAGCAGACTCGCTGCGTGGTACAGTACAACATGTGTGTTTCCCATCTGGTATGCATGCTCACTGTAATCAGCATAGGAGCCTACACTGTGTTTCGAGCTCAACCTCTTATTTGGAACAGCAGACAGAGGAAGTGGGTTTCAGCTGTACATCCGAGGATCCTCTGCCTGCTGCCTGCCTCAAGTGCTGCTACCTGGTTTAAACCAGATGGCCTGAGGCAAGAACATCAGTGAAGGCATGTTGAGTGTGCGAGCTCTGTACAGTATCTGATACTGTAGCTCAGACATGGTTGAAGGGAATTCTTGATATGATGCAATACATGGCAGCCAAGAGAAACCAGTAGCTAGAGTACTTGCTTTATTAAGATTTCAGCCTGAAAATAGAAATATATATATATATATATAGTTTTTTAATCTGTTAACAATTGCATAATAAAGGATTAATTATCCTTAATAAGCACTGTTCACACTTTAAATCAGCTAATGCGTAGTTAACTGCTAACAAATGCATAATGAAGTATGTAGGAATAAATAACAGCAAAGGTTTAACAATGACATAATAGGTTAAACTCATTAAATTTTTTGTAATGTTACTATAAACCATCATAAGAAGCTCAAGCAGTCTATAAACTATTAACACATTTTATAAGGCTGCTTATAAATGTCATAGAATCTAACAATTAACATGTTTATTATGCTATTATTAATACTTATATTGTCTTATAACACATATTGTTAATAAGCATCCTATAACGACTTTATTACCTATAACTAACGCCTATTAGAAGCATCTATATAACATATACACAACATAGTGTTATGGTATTGTCTATTGTCTTTGTAGTCAAAGCCTGATAAAACTTATTTCTCTTTCTATTGCAGAAATGTCAGTGAGCTACAGTGTTGCACTGTGTGACATGTTCCTTCATTACAATGAACATGGACACATGGTTTATTTTGATTCAGTCTCACCTACATTGTCATTGTGTTTTATGACTTGAGACCATGATAACATGGTATGGAGCACAAACAGCATACACTATACATATATGGCACCAGGCTGGAATGAAGCACAACATAAATCATGAACATTCTTCAAGAGAGCCCATAATTTACATATATCTTTTTGGCTTATACAGCTATAATAGCAAAGTTAACTTAAACATAGACTCACATTATGATGCTCCTCTGACAAACGCTTGTCTTTACAAAAGTTCCCCTTATCCTGTCCAAGCTTTAACTTCCAGTTACCCAGGGTATTCTGTTGTAGCTTACCCAGTGTTAATTTCATTAGCTAACATTTTTTGTCACAGTTTTCGTGATAACTAAAGAAATTATAAAAGTAAAGTAATTTATGATGAAAAATGATATGACAAAATCTATTGACACTTTCGTCAACAAATAAAAAATAGACGAAACAGTAGTTTTTGCTGCCCTCTGGTGGTTGGGACCATTAATAACTACTATCAGTGATAATGGGTACAATGATAGATAAAAAATTGACAGTTGTCGCTGAAATAATATAGCTACAATGAAATAGTAAAGCTATGTATGAGACATATACAATGTAGAAGAAACTTTCCTGAGTAACTAATTACATTTACATGCCGTAATTGTTAAAACAATTCAATAACTTTTGAAAGAAGTAACTAGTAACTGTGACTAATGAATACGTTTTAGTAACTTACTTGCAGTAACACTGAGTATAGCCTACTTAATGTAAAACATATTGAGAACGGAGCAGAAATGTCAGGTTAATGTTAATAACAGGTTAATAGATGTTTCCCCCAGGCAAATACAGTACAATGAGTTTGGAAATTCCAGAGAATTATTTTAAAATTACACTTTCACTTTTACATTTCACTTTAAATAAACATGGAATTTAGTGGACTAAATCTACTGTTATAGATTTAGTTGACTAAGTCTTATGATGTTTAGGTAACTAAAACTGGATTAAAACTGAAAACAATGCCGATAGAGTAAAACTAAATGCCATTATAGTCAAAAGACTATGACTAAAACAAAACCAAAAGTTGCTGTCAAAAGTAGTTCTGCACTACCCTTGAAGTAACAAATAGCCTGCCTGCAATTTCTGTTTTCGTACATGAGTTACCTGTCTGATGAGGTTCAAATTCAGATCACATGCTGACATACTTTGGAACTTGTTATGCCACTTCTGTATGAATCACAGTATGATGGATTTGTTGACAGTGTATTGTGGTGTGTCAATTTGAAAATTTTTAGTAGAATTGTTCTTATTATCTTAACAGTCATTTTTCATTCTCCAGCTGTAAATGATCCTCGATATCTATACCTCATGCTTTTCATTGTTGGTTGTATGCAGTGTTAATTACACAGAGGTGAGGTATGATCACAATATCTGTTGATGATTTAAAATCCTTAACATAAAGAATCTTTTGTATTACATATATTGCGAAAAAATACGGAACCATCCCTTGACTGCCTGTCCTCATTCTTCTGTTACACTTGCTGTAAAACACTCTTGTGAAGAAGCTCTAATGTAAAATGAAATCTTTTAATATCAAATGAAGTGTAAGTGAGGGGAAGTGAGGTGGGGGTTGATGGGAGTTGGAAGACGCTGCCAGTGGCACAGCTTTGGAGGGGATGAACTGTCAAAGCCATCAGGATTAACTTTGGCCTGTCTGCTGTCTCTCTGTGTGTTGTCGAGCTGCTCGGGTTTGACAAATTGACTGACGGACAGATGCAGATCTGCGGGCCACAAACACACACAAACTCACACACACACACACACACACACACACACACACACAACACACACACTCATACACACACAGATAAAATACTGAGCAGGAGTAAAGTAGGAGCAGTAGGAATGATGGAGAATGATATATGAGTCATGAGCACTGAAAATACAGAAAGAACAGTGTGGGTGAGAACTTCAGGAATCTTCTCCTTACTGCTCTCCCTATCTCAATATCTGGTCTTCTTTGGATCTGATCATGTCAGATAAAATCATAATCAGGGGTCATTTTTCTGCAGACCAAATACCATGGATGGATTAGTCCCAGGGGCCTAAAGGATCAGTGGCCCCCTGGCCTTCACCTGCAGAATGTCACTCAAAGAGACACAAACCAACTACAGAACCACAAAGAGAAACAAAACAACTACAAAACCACAAAAAGAAACAAAACAACTACAAAAAAAGAGACCAAAACAACTACAAGGAGACACAAAATGAGCCCAAAGATACCAAAATATCTACAAAAAGAGGCCATAACAACTACAAAGAGACACAAAACGACTACAAGAAGGGAGTAAAATGACTACTAAGACACAAAAAGACCATAAAATTACCACAAAGAGACGCAAAACAACATTGTCTCATAGACCGTCTATGATTAACATTTTTGATACAAATACATTCAGATTAGTATGTAGTTTTGAGAAGGATTTTGAACACAGGACTTAGTGTTAAAACTCAGTTTTTACATAGTGGTATTGATACTTCTAGGATCTGAGCACTACCACTGATCCCTCCCACATCTTCTCTTTCCCTACTTTCAGTCTAACTTTCTGTCTTAATCCTCTCAGCCTATGAGCCACCTCGCAGACGTGTGATAAGACAATGTAATGAGCTCATCTTTAGATTACATGCTGTGTAAATGACTTGGACGGACCCCAAAACTAACAAGAAACCCCTAAACCTTAGCTCAGTCTGAGGGCCCCTGTTGATCTGCTGGGGTCAAGCCCCCAGAGTCGAAGTCTGCAGCGGTCAGTGTCATTGTTCACCGGCCCTGACGAATCAGGACAGGTGGAGACATTTCTCCGTCTTTGTCCCCCACCCCCACCCCCTAACCCACCGCCGCTGCCGCCCCACCCCACCCCAACACCGTCTTGAAACCGGATCGGGGAAGTCGAGTCATGCACCACCATTCTTCATAACTCAATACTACCGTTGCTTGAAGCCCTGTTGCCTGGCAACCAAATGTTTTGCCACTGTGCTTTTATTTTGGCCTTTTTCTGCCTCCCCCCCACACCCACACCCACCGCACACACTCATTCATACACACTCAAGTATCCCAGGAATTGCATCACTGAAATGCATTCAAGATCTCCCATGGATCATCATAAGGCCCATAATGCCTCTCATTTTCTCTTTTTTTGCTTCCCTCCATCTGCAGAGGAGATTATCATGGACCTCGTTCACTTTCTGTCTCTTTCAATCCTCTGCTCCTCTCTTCATCTTTTTTTTCTCTCCTGCGTCCACTCTTTCTTGGTCTACACCTCAAACCATTGATCACCGGGCGTGCCCGACCAGCCACACTTGTTGATCGACAGGTCTGAGAGCTGCGGCTAACCGACGGGAGTGATGGATCGGAGCCACTCGGTAATAAACACAGAAGCTACAGCGATAAAAGAGCGATTCCTCAATCTGCATCTCAGCAACTCTTAGATGAGACATGATGAGATGAGAGAAGATGAGCTCGCCGAAAAAGCCTTCCAGCCTATAAATAGTGTGAGGCTGCCTCTCAGACAGCGCTTCAAACGCAGCGGGCCCGCGCTAATGATAAAGACAAATATCTGGGCCAGACCGAGGCATTACTGATTCTATCCATCACGCCTCGGGAGAAGCCGAGATGGGAGGGCGTGTTGATAGCTCGCTTTGCCTTCTGCGACGAAATCAAAAGAGCAGGGAGAACTTGAAATTCAATTCCAAAGAGCAAAACCGCAAGCTGTCTTCCACTTGTGACAACAGCTCCTGTTTACTCAGCGGCACACACAGGTGGAGAGAGAAGAAGAGAGCCGGCTCCCTTTTTCTGTTCCAGCCTTTTCTTCCCCCTTTCAATGGACTGGACACAAGATAAATGCCACACACACACACACACACACACACACACACACACACACACAGCTAGTCGCTATAGGTGGAAATACTTACAGCTATACATTGCTGAGGTATTTTTTTAAAGTGTAGGGAGATCTCAAAGGAATGAAGACAGGTGGAGATGATATGTCTTTCAAAGATGCGTCTAACAAGGAAAAATAACTATACTGATGAAAAAATGAATGAATGGAGAAAATGTGTATGAGCATATCAAATATCAGGCATTTCAAGCCTGGTTAGTTTTCTGTGAATGATCCTTAAGGGACAGTTCAAAAATCAAAAAATACACGTTTTCGCTCTGGCCTGTAGTGCTATTTATCCATCTGTGCTGCTTTAGTGTGAGTTGTCTCATTTTGATTTTTCAGCCATAGAGATGCCTGCCTTCTCTCCAAATTAATGGAACTAGATAGCACTCAGCTTATGGTGCTCAAAGCGCCAAAAAAATACATGTTTTTCTCTAACGTTACTGCCTTCACCACCCCAACAGCAACCCCTGCTGGTACAAAGCAATAACGTTACTATATTATTACCATGCAATGCACATCACATCGTTATAATGATGCCTGTTCCCAACCTCTTCAGTGAATATACCTCTTTCTTCTCCAGTATTTCCAAAGTAGTGCTGATCATTCCGTCTTCTGAGTCTGAGGAAACGGAAATCAATACGGAGTTGTGTCAAAGTCTGTTCCCATGTTAGATAGTGTTTCACAGCAGTGCCCTCCCGGGCTGGGGGGTGAATTATGGTCAGGTGTAGCAGAGGCAGGGGGAACACTATCAACAAGGAAATAGAGTTTAACTTTAAAACCGTATTCTCTGTAACCACACCAAAAAATATTTGCAATAACCTGTCAATCTGGCATGCTTCTCCATCTCTTTGTAAATATATCATGATCTAAAATCAGTAATATATAATGAAATAATTTCACTATCAACACTCTTGTTTTACCTGTTTTCCTGACTTGTTGGCCACTAATATTACTGTTCCTAGTAAAATATAGTAAAAACTCAAAAGAAAAAACCTTAAAACTTAAGGTGTCATTTATTTCTATGTCTCTCTTGAATACAAAGTTGTTAACCCCCTCTTACCTAACCTCTTGTCTTCATCCCACACACTTAGATATAGGTACCCAAAAGTATTTTATCGATGCACGATGTGCTTTCTCAGCCCTCAGATGTGGAAGAAAAGGGGGTCTGTGCCTGGATGGAGGGGCATCAGGATGGAGCGATGGAGGGATGTTGTTGTGGAGGGAGGATGAGGTCAGAGGGAAACGGATCCATCCATTAGGGGGTATAATGAGAGGGAGCAGCTGCCTGCCGCTGGGTCAGACAGCACACAGATGTGAGGGAGCCTCAGGGCCCGACAGAGCCGAGGGGGAACGCTGGAGTCCCAGTGCCATGACCTCATTCTCAGGACCAGGGCTCCCACTAACACCAGCGCCACTCCCAGTGAGCCCAGCCCTCCACCGTCTGAAGACGGAGATCATCCACGCCCTCAGCTCACCTGAGAGACCGCCCTGCGTGCGGAGCATTCTGGGTTGTTGTGCACCCGTGTTGCTTGGCTAAACTCTGGCCGACCTGGAGGGGCACAGCATGCCAAACACTGATCTCAGCATCACCTCCATTGCCCGGCGCTCGCTGCGGAATCAAATATTCTCATGGGTGGTTGAATTTTTGAAGCTTCGGTAGCGTTAAATGAGGTGTAGAGTACATTAAATCCTCCGTGTATTTTTCTTTCATGTGTGGAGGTCGACAGAAGTGCCAGTTGGTGTCATGGTGTCATTTTCACTTCTGGACATTTTGTCCTGAATACCGCTGGACAAAATCTGCTGCTAGACGTCAAATCTTTTTCTATTTTATTATTATATCGTCCACAGACCATGATGATACACTAAAACAAGCAACTTCTATGCGTACCATGATCGAAAAAGGAGCAGCAGGAAGATAAATCTCGTCTTTGTTTACACAGTGATCCCATTGATATTTGATATATTTAATTACATGTATTGTGAATGTTTATTCTTGCAACAACAACAAGCTGCAAATAGAATATTTTTGCATGCACAACTCATGCTTTTTTCCAGCATGGGACTGTAAATAATTTAAGTTATTGTGTCTTTTTCAGAAGCATCTTTGTGATGACTTTTAGAGCTGGATTGTAGTGTGGGAAAAGCAGCAGGATGAGTCCTCTTCTCTCTCGATGACTGTAATGTTCCCTTGGCAGAGGCCAGGAGATGCACCCTGTGTTTAAAACAAGTGACGAAGCAGAAAGAGAGAGAGAGAAAGAGATGGTGAAAGCAAGTGTGAGAACCTGGTGTCTGCAGTGAAAAGGGGAAATAAAGAGGGTAACTCATTGCAAACCACATTTTAGGAAATTCATAAATATTAACTTTCTTGCCTTGAGTTACAGCCTAAGAGGTGATCGTTTTTGTTAAATTTGGACAGAGCCAGGCTATCTGGCGTGCCGTCCTTATGCTAAGCTAAGCTAACTATCTCCTGGCTTTAGCTTTGCATTTAACGCACCAATGAGAGAGTAGTGTTGATCTTCTCATTTATCTCTCAAACAGAAGCAAACAAACTTCCCCCATAATAAGTTTAAGTAAGTTTCCCCAAAATGTCAAAGTATCCCTTTAGGAAGCAGCAACCTTTGGGTGGGTTTTGTTCAAACTCCAAACAACTATAGAGCTATGACTAACTATAAAATTATTGTGGACATGCCAAAGTAAAGTATTCCTTAATATGTCAGGTGGATTTTGGGGAACTATGTATGAAATCATGCAAATTCTACAATATTTACATGTAATAGAATGGTAGAAGAACATTCAGGATAATGTGGGATATGACCATTTTAGCAACCTAAAACTACTTAAAGGGAGACAAAATGGGAAAACAGTATGTTCAAGTATTGATATTACTATTATTATTATTTCCAATAGTATTGTAAGCATCATCCATGACACACTGGAAATAATTTCTAATAATAATGCATGAGTACATGCACGAGAAGGGTGATGAAGGTGTATTTCCCCAAAATGACCTGCTCACTGTGCATTGTCCTGCTTATTATACAGCTACCTATTTAAAAAATCAATCATCTGACACAAAATAATGATTTAAAAAAGATTTTATGGATTTAATTAAACAGGATTTATTGTTTTATGTTTGTTTTGTGTCTGCAACTGTTTCAGTCTTTTACTCCTGGTTAAATAAAGGTTAAATAGTTTTTGTAAAAAGTCATTGCTTCCAATAAGTGCTCCAGAGTCTATGATCAGATCTGTGTCTATAGCAGCGGTCTGCTATTCAGAAATTACAGACCCTAGAATGCCATAATCGACAATCAGAAGTGAGTGTGTAATTAAGCCATGAAATAAACACATGCAACAAACAAATGCACGTGTAAGTACAAACACACTCACTCATCTTAGATACTGCAGATTCTTAATGGTAAAGTAAGAACACACTCATGCAAATGACACAAACATCTGTTATACACACACACAGGCATGAAAGAATCATAGAGGATGACATGCATGCACGCACATGTACAGCTCTGCAAATCATACTGATTTATACCCTCACTGCTGCTAGTGCTGTACGCTCAGGTGACGACACTCATTTCACACACACACACGCTGAAGTAGGAACAGTGATTCTTGGAGGTGTTGACACATGCAGCCATTTCAGATGACGGCGCGGCTGACAGTCGGTGGTGAGTTGAGTGTTGTTCCCTCTGTTGTTACAGGCCCCTGCAGTCTCTCTCAGACGATGACATCCAGCTTAGTCACTCAAGTGCTCCTGCTTTGTAATGCATGTTCCCTTGTAGCTGCAGCGCTCTCCAAACAAAACTGGAAGCTTTTCCTGGAGGAGTGGGACAACGTTTTAGTGCTTTATCTCACTGACATGGAAGAACGGAGGTAGACATAAATCCTGCTCTCTGTTCTGTCTTTGCATGTGTGCCACCTGCTTTTAATCTGGTCAATAAACATGTTCACTCTGGTACCTCACATGTTTTATATTGCATGTAAAGACCTACAAAAATGTACGCAAGTCACAAAAACATTTGGTTCATATTGCTTGTTGCCACTGGTGGACTAAAGGGGGGCAATGCTCCCCCCTGGTGCCCCCATGTTGAAAGAAATGACGCAAAAGTCCCCTCTAGCCCAAGACAATGTGATAAAGGGCCCTCTAGAGTGCCCTTCCAGTGGACAAAACCTGAAGTGCCTTCTAGAGTGCCCTTTCAGCAGACTAAACCTTAATTGCTGTCTAAAGTACTCTTTCAGTGGACAAAACATGCCTTCTAGAGTGCCCTTCAGGTGGAGAAAACCTTGAATGCTCTCTAAAGTACTTTCTCTGGACAAAACTTTAAAAAGCACCCTTTAGAGTGTCCTTCCAGTGGACAAAACGTGAAGTGCCCTCTAGAGTGCCCTTTTAGTGGACAAAACATGGTAATGTGTGCTCCAGAGTGCCCCCTCAGTAAACTCCCGGTAGACAAATTATGAGAAGTGCAGCATGACTTTCAGTAGTGCTCCACCACATACAACTGTTGCTGTTTTTATTATTTTGGCCCCTGCCCCTGTGTCTGCTAGTGCTTGTTGCAAATGTTTTATGTATATTTTTTTTCAGTTCCCTTTTAAAAATAATTATTACCTGCTATTATTGGCTAGCTTCAAATTTTTCATCCGATACTTAAGTCCATTTCTTCTAGAGAGATTTACAACAAGATCCACTGGCTTTTATGTCATGAAAAATACTCAGGTATGTTGTTACTGCAAGGGTTGGATATATAGTTGCGTGGCAACGTTACCATTCAGAGGGACACAAGCAAGAAACACAAGCTGGGCTAAAAGAAACTCAGAGAGCTGTGTTTGGGTCATTGAATACCTCTGTGTTTACCCTGAGCCTAGTGTGGGATTGACGCTTCGATCCCCACCTCCTCCTGGGAGTTTTTCCACCGTGACATGTGCGATGGGGAAACTTAAGCCTCAGCAGATCTCCCAAACAGGAATTTTCACTTCTCCTCTTTTTAATCCTATAACCCCCGCTGCCTTAAAACCACTGTGTGCATGTGTGTGAGTGTGCATGTGTGTGTGACAGGTCTAAATCTTCTTCAAACAGCAAATCAGTACAGCCTACTGCTCAGTATAAGCACCCAACAATGAGCGCAGGCAGGCGGCCAATCAGCACGGGGCTGAGCAATGACTGGACATGCTGCTTTATGACCTTTCAGGTGAATCACACACAAAGACTGATGGGTATTTACTGAACAGGAATGGAAAGCACCTCCACTGCTGCTCTTAGCTGGCTCGTATGAAATGCTAATGCAGAATAAACACGTTGCCGATGCCATGTTTTAATGTGAGAACTTTATCATGGTCTTCCTGTAAAGAGCCCGCACACAGGAGTCATTCATCTGAGTCAGTCTGTACTAACAGAGTGGGCATAAACCACTGCAAAAAAATGTCCAGTTTTAGTTTGGTGGCACCATATTATTTTTTATTCTTAAACTCTAAGTTCATCTAAGTTTATCTAAAGAAGTCAAGTATCTCAACTAAAGAATATAGGTTGGCAAAACTTTTTGTAAAGTTTGTTTCATAACTTCAACATTTAAAATTTCTAGTATTTATTTTCAGAACACAACAGAACATATAAACAAATTCTTCTAACCTGAAGTCTTTTGCCTTGAAATGATTAAATTAAATCAAGTTTCTAAAGAAACACGATCAGCACGGCAGACTTCCCAGGATGCATTGTTTGAGAGTTTAAACTCACCTGAGACCCTCATTTTTTATTGTTTGAACAAACATATATGATGAAAACTTGCTGTGTGTCTCTAATACATTTTAAAATAAGTCATGGGGGCTTGTTTTTTGCAATAATAACGAATAAACTGTGGAATAAACTGACTTTTTAAACTGAGAAAATGTAAAAGGGTCATCAAATTTGTTTGCAATGTTCATCAGTGTTACTGAAGAGTTGTTGGTTCAACGTAATATCTAAAGCTTACTGAACAAGTAAAACTCTCAAGCACAACTGAATTATTATCAGATTTATTTGACTAAAATAAGTTTGTCTGAATCATAAAATTATCACAACTTATCTTTTCAAATTCAGTCAATTTAAACTTTTAAGGCAAGATACATCTACAGCATGTTTCTTTACAGTGCAATGTAATTATAACAATCTGGAATCTATAATAATGTAATTTAATTGGAAACAAATACACTTCAAATAAACAACTTAATAATAATAAATCAAATAAAATCATAACCCTCCAAAGTTGTTTATTTAAGCAACCAGTGATTGTGCATATGTTTTGTAGTGTACAGGTCACTCACGATGGTATGCACTCCATCTTCACGGTGCAGGTTTATTTGAAGAGTGCGTGTAATAACGTTTCACTGTAATCAGCTTGAAAGGACTTATATTTGCTGCAGACAGCCATTTATCTCGGGGTCAGGGACCTTGAAAAGACAACTGTGATTTGGCAGCGGTGCGAGTAAATCCATCCCTCACATCTGCCCAGACTGGCAAGAGCTTACACACCAGCTCAAGTATAAAAACACACATCGCAAACACCACAGAGGACGCCGGAGGCACGCTCAGCCTTTCCTCCACAACTACATTATTGGGCACGGAGGAGAACAGCTCAGTAATGTGGTAATGAGGGTGCAGCAGGTTCAATCAAGCTGTTACTGTTGGTGGATTTATTTCGGTTGAGGTCGCCACTGCAGGCGCACTTGGTAAAAGGCAGCGGACTGATCAGGCTGCGGGAGGCGAGAGAAAATAAGGAGGAAAACAAGCTGCTTACTTCACTCACACACATGCACACACGCACACACACACACACACTGGAGAGGGGTTATTATTATAGTCTTTCTAGCAATATGTCATTTAAATCAAATCACTACATTGGACTTTAAAAACATGTCACCCACCTGTTGCAGGAAGTGGAAATTACACAGCACGGTGGGAAAACAGGTAATTGGTTGTTTCATCAGAGTGGCTGCCTGCAGGTCACCCCCCTCTGCTTAATGCCATGTAGTGCAACATGTAGTTTTTTACATTATAAATGGGGAAAACTGCAATAACTGCAATAATATCCATAAGCAAATGAGCCCCTGTATTTTTATTCTCATACCAGACGTAATTTGTGAAGACTGACAAGAGCCGGGCTTATTTATCCACCATGAATTCACATTTGAAAGTTTCGTTGTAAAGAAAAACTCACTAGGCTTCATGCAAGAACCAGTCATATAAACAGATTTGTTCTTAAAGGATTTAATGGCATCTAGCAGTATGCTTGCAGATTGCAAAAAAATCATCTCACTCTCCCCTTCTAAGTATGTAGGAGAAACTACTATGGCAACGAAACTTGAGAAAAATGAGAACGGGCTACTGTGGAAACATGGCGGTGCAACATGATGGCCTCCGAGGAAGAGGACCCGCACCGTGAGTCCAACAATGTTATCGAAGTGCAAAGCTAACCCGTGTAAACAATGTAAACAACAACTCAATGTAAAATTAATATTTTGCTTTGCCCTATTAGTGCAAGTTAATTATTGTGTTAACTCGAGAAAACAAGCTTCTGAGTTAATTAACCTGTTATCAAAAGAAAACAAAAGGTTATTTCTCATGACATAATGTTTGTCAGAGATCAGAAGTGCCATGCCAGCAAACAGATGCCACCTTAACTATAGCAATTAATATCAGTCCTTGTTGTTCAAGGAGAAGACTTGTCCAGCTGCAACCTCCCAAAGGAGTGCGCGTCAGCGAATCACAAGAGAGATGATGGCATTAATAAAAACTAATTGCAGTCATTGCAGTCAATTGCAGTCAATTGCTGGTCTCAGCTTTCATAGGCATGTGTATTTTGGCATGAAACGTTTACACTTCAGAAGCTGCTAAACAAATTTTCTCACTCCGACAATTACCTCAGAGTCTCCGCAAGTTGCAGTCTTCAACTAATCCAATCCAACTTTATTTGTAAAGCACTTTAAAACAACCAAAATGGACCAAAGTGCTGTACAGAAGAATAAATAAAAACCAAAACAAAATAAAAGAATAAAATACAAGAATAGATTAAAAAGACATAAAACAGCTATACAATTAAAACAATAAAAATAAAAGATTTTTTTTTAAACTAATGGTGTAACACTGACACCTAACTTCCTATCGAACCATTCTTTCTTTACTTCAGCAGCGTTTCTCTCTCTCTCTCTCTCTCTCTCTCTCTCTCTCTCTCTTCAGGTTCCATAATATGACTACCAGCACTGCTAAAATTAATTCACCTGCCAATTTCTGACAGCAGGACTTCATGACGGAACGGAGCAAAACAAGTAGCCTTATCTAGCAATTTATTTATTATTTTTATGTTAATCTTGGATGAAAATTTGGGTGTTGATTATGCTAATAATCAAATCTCACATACACTTGGCATTCATCAGGTTGAAAGCAGCAATTAACACACTCATACAAGTGCACAACAGCCTCCTGGATCATTTAAAAATACCAGATTCCTCAGTCTGGAATGGTAATTTACCATTAAAATTACAGCAACTATTTGCCTCAGTGGCTGCAGATGTATGTATGTACTTTTGTCGAGTGTTCTTCGTACCATGATATAAAATGGTTCTTGGTAGAACCCCCTTGGTGTGTTCTAGATAAAACCCTTGGAATTAAAAAAAAGATTCTTGGTAGATCCTCCTGGTTGATGAAAAGGTTCTGGTTAGAACCTCTCATAGGGGGTTGTGGGTGACACCTTTCACTGATGGTTCTATAACCCTTGATGTTGCCTACCAAGAACCATAAAGGGTTCTCCTGTGGAGACAAGCCGAAGAACCCTTTATGGTTCTAGTTAGCACCTTTATTTCTAAGAGTGTAAACACATCTGTGCCAACATTTGCACGCGCACACACACACACACACACACACACACACACACACACACACACACCACACGCATCCACACAAAT
>JAJHUR010093099.1:0-11300 GCA_027495735.1 Lutjanus campechanus
CAAATAGGCAACATGTCACACATCACGAGCATAGACTGTAAATGAGCTTCTCTTTTACTGGCAAACTAGGCTACTCTAATGTCCTAAATACTGTAATACTGTGTATAAATGGCGTGCAAACGAACCATAACCTACATTTAGCTACTTGAAACATGGCAAAGTAACATCAATATTTGAGTTCTTATTTCCAAATAAACAATTGAGTAACAACTTCCGAACTTAGGTATAGCTAGCTAGCATCTTCATGTCGCGTATGCCACTCTGCTGCTTCACGTCACGTTCGGCTGCAGCGACGCGCGAGCGCAGCACAGCCGCGGCAGGGAGGAGGGGCCAGGAGGGCCAGGAGGCAGGGCATGAGTGCACCGGTGAGGGAGGGGGGGTGATGTCAAGCTTGTGTTGGTTCAAAATTTTAAGCTAAGTCTGCTCTCTTCTCCATCTTACCAACTGAAGCTTTAATCAGCTAATAGTTGTTTGTTCTATATTGTCAGAAAATGGTGAAAATGTTCAGTTGGTGTTTCCCAAAACCTAACCTCAAATGTTACTGTCATAGAGGAGTAAAGAAACCAAAAAATATTCACATTTAAGCAGCTAGAATCGAAGAATTTTGACTTTTTTCTTAAATAATTACTCACTTATTTACTTATCAAAATAGTTGACGATTAATTTAAAATTAGATTAATAATTAATCATTGCAGCTCCAATGTCTGGGGCTACTATATACTATTTTTAGTGCAGAACTGTGATGAATGTCACTCTAATGTGATTTAAAGTTGCATGAATTCCGACATAACTGTTCAGACTGAGGTTGCATTGCAAAAAAGACCTGTATCTCATTTAGGACCACGAATGAAAGACTACATTTCAGACCCAAAAGTGGCCCAAAAGTAACTTTTTTTGCTCACTTGTGAATCAGATCTGATTTTTTTTTTCTTCTCTCTGATCTGAATGCACAAGTTGCATGTAAACCATTTCATATGAAATTTTGGATGAAATCCATTTTTGTGAAGACATTCATGTCACAGTCTCCAACTCTACATCCTCACACACCTCCACACAGAAGGAGCAACCATCGCTCCACAAAAAGCTGTAATTAAAAATTTGGCCATCTTTGTCCTCGTTACCATCTGCTCACCAGTTTGCTTCCTTCCTTGTTTACGTGTTCCATGTTTGGTTTGGTTTGACAGTGTTCTGTGAGTAAAGTCTTGCTCTTTTGCAACCAGTTCACACTTGAATCTGTGAACAGCCAAACAGAAAAAATAAAATCAGATCTGAGCAATAAACCAAAATTGAGCACTGAGGCTTGCAGTGTGGATGAAGCTTAAGTGGCCCAAAACAGAATTGAAAAGATCAGATTTCATGTGATTTGTGCTGTTCACACTGTCCTGAAAAAAACAAACAGATCTGAGCCACATGAGAGCAAAACAAAAACAGCTTTGGGACACTTTTGCCTGCAATCTGAAGCCCTTCCCTGCTCCCAAAATGAGTGTTTAAAAACACTTTTGTGTAGTTTGTACAATTCATTTTTGAAGTGCTGTTAGTTCTGTGACTCATGTCACACTGTAACAGGCAAATTCAAATTCTCAGATTATTTATTTATAATTAGAAATATGCACAAAAAAGCCCAGAAATGTTTTTTTTTTAGAAAGATGAAATAAGTTCACCACAACATTTTTCAGTTGAGGTGATGGAACTAACCTTAAAAAGGAGGTTGGGAGTTTCCTGTAATTCCCCCTCGTAACCACAGTCGCCACAAAAGTCACATATGTTCGCTTTAAAAAAAGTGAGCAAGACCCTAAAAGAAATCCAGCGCAGTACGAAGTAAACAACTTACAAAAACCTCATGATAAAAATGGATTGTGCTGAACATAACAAGTTGATAATAACAAGACAAAGATGACATTTACAGCACGTTGCATATTTGTTAAATGCAGATTTGTTCTGTTGTTCACATGGTTGTCATATCTGGCAACACTTAACAGTGAGCTGCAGTGGTTAGAGAGCTAATAGATATGATGCAAAATCATGTGCTTGTATCTGAGACAAAGTCATCATTTTCCTGTCGAACAGGCGAATAAATAAACTCTTTAAAAATAAATCATAAGTTTCCATATGTTCACGCCATGTGGACAACCAGTTCTCCCTGTCCAGATTTTTTTTTTTTCACTTTAATCCAGCAAAATTCTGAAGCTGCTTTCTGTCCGAACAGTTCCAGCTTCTGGAGTCTTGTTGAATTTGTAGGCCACCTGATTGAAGCCCACAGAAAGGGAAAGAGGGTTATGGTCTAGGGGTTGTGTGTGTGTGTGTGTGAACTGAAGGGGGGGAAGAGCTGGAAAGCCCCCAGTGCAGGTGCAATCCAGGGCCATCCGCGACGCTCCGTCAGCTTCGCGCCGGGCCAACGAGGGGTTCAGACAGGGGGGGTGGAGGGTGAGATCTTCTCACCCCGCTGGCCTTCTTCTGCGAAGCGGAGCTGGTAATTTGGACAGAAAACTGGATTTGTGCCCAGCGGAGCCTGGGCAGCGAGGCAGTGAAGCAGCCCGCGGTCGGGGCTCACAGCGGGGGAGAGGGGCTGAACTCGGGATGACCAATATGTTTTCACTCATTCATTCATTCTGCTTTTCCTCAGATTGCCTCTCTCTCTCTCTCTCTCTCTCCCCCAACCGCATCCCTGCCTACCTCCCCCCTCCTGTTCTCTCACTGTACTGATCCACTTTTCTGTGATCAGCTTAGTCTGCCTCGACTCCTCCGGACGCTTCATCGACTCCATTGTTAACAGTGCATACCAGTGGAAATACAGTTTATCTCTGAATCAAGCACTTCACCTATTAGAAATTATGAAAAAATGTTTTTTCTGTTGCCAATAAAAATAAAAAATAACAAGAAAATGCATATAAAAAGCCTAAAAATAGCATAATTAGTAACATTGGCGACGATTTGGCCAATGGGCGCAACAGCCAATGTTTCAGGACTTCTGATGTAGCCAGTGGATATCCAGTTCACAGATAACTGGGCCAAGACTTCCTGTTCCATGCACTCAACACATTGAGACCCAAGAACATAGTTGGAGGCTAATCTCTATACAGATCCAGATAGATTTTGAAATAAAAATCTATATTGCCATCTTGAGATTGCAGTTCAGCCAATGTGCTCCATCTCTTCTGCTCCTTGCACGTACTGCTTACCTGGATTAAACCAAAGCTCACTCAAATGTGATTGGTACTGCTACTACTTGGACAACAAACAGACCACAAATGAAAACAAACCCTTCTGATAACAAAAATCTTGTTTCATATGCATATAGAGATTAACAGCTGCCTAACATCTACCAGACATGGGGCAACATTTGAGTCATGTTTCTTCCCACCTGATGGATGGATGGCTCTGTAGCTGCTAATTCTACTATTTAACTAACTTTGATTGTGTTTGTTGCTTGTTTGGCAGGTTGTGTGAATGGAATTCATGTGAGTCTTTTTTTAACAGGGTTGATGAGAGACCAAAAACCAAAACAGTAAAGGCATTTTCACACCTCTATTTGGTCTGAATTAGTTGATGAGTTTGTGAGCGTTTTCCTCTTGGTTTGGTTTATTTTCACACATGAAAATGTTCCTTATGCTTATTGGTCAGATGTGTCTGGGGCGGAAGCAAGAAATACAGGAAGAGTCCAGATAATTATCTGGGAAATTCCAGGCAAAACTAGCAAAGTGCCGAACATACTTAAAAGAAATGTCTAGTAAATACTAAACCACTTCACGCTTTGCAAAGAAGACGTGTTGCCTTCAGATGACGAAGCAGAACAAGGCAGCTAATATTGAGCATTTATCACAACATGCAACCGCCAATGTGTTGAACCAAGGAGCCGTCCAGCTCAAACCTGCACCTAAAGTGCACCTTATTGGGATGGATCAAGGTTGGGTCACATTCCCACCTCAAACAAACCACTCCAGAGTTCATCTGGAAATGCACAGAGACCACCTCCTCTCAAGGGTCTCAGTGGAGTTGTCTCGGTCCACACCCAAGTGCGATTACTGTGTTTACACCTGCCCAAATGAATCCCTCCGAGGGGGAAAACAAACCAGAGTCCAATTTAAAGGAACTAATAGGAGCAGGTGTTAAAATACCATGAAACATGCTGCTGTAAAACCAAAACAATGAGCTCAAAGACCCTAAAAGGCACATATAAACTATCCAGTGTGTGTTCAAATTAGCTCGTTTATTTGTGTTCATTATTAATGTGACTTTAATATTTGTATTTAAGCTCCAGGCGGCTCTAAACTGTGGTCTGTCAGTGTTGTTGGAATCAACAAGTGACAGATTGTGTAATCCTCCTTTAAAACACTGTTCTTTTTGTGTGTGTGTGTGTCTCTATTAATGCATCAAACAGAAAAGTAGCCGTGCAGATTCACCTGCCAAACTTTGTAAGTCAGTGTGAGGTCTACATCTGCCAAGGCAGGCAGGCAGAGCGAAGTAATAGAAGGTAATAAAGTACCCCGTAATAGAGCATCGCAGAGGAGGTAATTACAGTCAGGGCTGCCTTTTAAAGGGTTGTTTGTAATGATTCATGGTTGCACAAATGCAATTTTCATTGTCACTCCCCTCTCATCACTCATTGCTGCTCGCCTGGATCCACAGGTAACCTTCCTCTCACCCCTGCGAGGAGCACCTTCACTGTGTTCACCAGACAGATTAAACACCTCGAACACGCGAAAAAACTTTCCATCCATGCGGATAATGTTCATTCTGACGGCCTCTCGACGCAGTTTCTGGTAGCTCTGTAGCTCCCAGCGCTAACTGTTTCTTTCATCCCACGTACCAAAACAGCTCTTTCCGTGAATGTAATTTTTTTTCTGCCGATAAACAACGAGCAGGATGATTCAAATGTACGATTGGACCAATTTACTTCCAGTCAGCACGCGTGTGTGAACATGCAGACTGGAGTTCACAGCCAAGCAGTTTTAGGTGATAACAGCCCAGGATTAGCAGGCGGTAGTAGCCTACAGTTGTTATGCGATTAAAAAATAATAATAGTTGACGCTCCTCTTTTTATTTGATCTATTTGAGTTTTTGAGAGTGATTTTTTTTTCTATCTTTACAAACATACAACCTGCAAAGTACTATACCACTAATGGGAAGAAAAAGGAAAGGAACAAAAAGCTGTATTTTTGTTGTAGACCTACAGTACTAACAAGAAATTTTAACAATAAAACAGAAACACAGCTCTTAAGAACAGTGAATTTATAAAATTAGAATGGTCAACATCATGGTAACAAAAATAAATGAGTAGTTAATGTTGGGAAAAGTCTGCTCAGCCTTGCCTTCAGGTTTGCCCAGTGGTCATTTACCAGCACAAAAAGCATTTTTCCAATAGCCGTAGTAAAACAGGACACCCCGTTTATACCCAAGGTCAGTTATGATTCTTTCTGTTATGAATTTTTGATCCACGGACTTTTTGCATTTGTTAAACTTTCCTCAAGCTGAGAAAAGTGATTTAAAACCTCCGTGATGTCGTCACAAAGTAAAGCCTGAGGGTCAACTCACAGGAGAAACACTACACTACAAATTCTGTGGACCGCAGACGACCGAGGTAAAACTGGAAGGTAGAAAAAACGTCTGTGAAGGTTCTCGGTCATCCAGGTCACGGTATTCGCAGCAAGGTTTGTCGTAGGCAACTGGACTTGATAGAGTTCTTGAAGACGTTTCGCCTCTCATCCAAGAAGCTTCTTCAGTTCACCTCAGGTGACCCTCAAGGTCCACACAATGGACGGGTGGGCACATGAGCCACAAGCCCCTCTAGGTGTTAATGACCACACAGAGGTTTAATACCTGAACTCCCAAACCAGTCAGTCAGAATTGAAGAGGCTTCTTGGATGAGAGGCGAAACGTCTTCAAGAACTCTATCAAGTCCAGTTATAACAAACCTCGCTACAAATGTAGAAAACCTTCAGAAAGATCTGCAAACCAAAGAGCTCCCATTCAAAACATTTATTTGTGACTTATATGTGACATCTGTAGTCTGAGGAGCCTGGAAACGTCTCATACTGTAAGTAAATGTTTTAAATGGGAGCTTTTCGGTGTGCGGATCTCTCTTTCTATATTCAAGGACTGGCTTATCACCTGCATGTAAAGTGGTACTTTGGCATATGCACTGCAAGAAAAGTCAAAGTCTAAAGTTGTGCTATTTGTATGCAGATTGAAGACGGGCTGGTTCTGAATGTTCTAAACTCAAAACTCTCTTCCTAGTTTTTCTCCAGAGCTTTCCACCATATCTCTTCGCCCTATTCTGTCAATGGGACTTGCTGAGGTGCCAGTCGAGAAAGCTAGTTTTCAAAGAACCCCAAGTTTAGAGTATTTCATAAAGGTGTTGTGCGAGTTCAGGGGTATTTAGCATCCATAGCCAGCCTGGGAAGAGTCAAGACTAGCCACCAGCAAAATTTAGTGAAAAAGTCTCATAGACGTACTCTATGATGCACATCTTAATTGATAAAATATTAAAACAATTTTTTTTATTTGGCATATAAGCTACACATTTTTACAAATGAGGAATGTAAGGACTGCAATAAAAATTACAATCTTTAGAAAATAACCACCTGGAGCCACTGAAGAGGGGCAAAAGTTGCTGACCTTCGTACTGAATCATCGTGCCTTATTCAGGATATTCCACAGTCATGATCAAAGAAAACACACTCACAAAAATAGAAAGAAAAAAAAACAGTGTCTAATTGTTCTTTTTGAAATTCCAGAGAAGTTCTCATGTTTGACTTTTTTTGTGGTTTTCATGTGATGTTTAGGTCATCATCTCTGCCCCTGACTCATCTGTGATACCTCTGTCTTTTAGTCGGCCCTGACAACTCTATAGGCCTATTTGTCACCACAAGAAAAGCTTCTCAGCAGCCCGTGGAACCCCCCTCTTCTTCTTTAATAACCCGGGTTCGCATGAGACGTCATTCATGTTCAGAAAACCGCTCAGGCGGGCTGGAAGAGACTCGCGGCGAAGCATGCAGCAGCACACCGCCACCGTCTCTTCCCTCCGCATCCTGGCCCCAACTGAGACCCAGACATCAAAGGCAGGTGGAGTGAAACCATGAAATTACAGGTAAGGTGTCAATTACCCTTTGAAACCAAGCACTCTCCAAATCCAGGCAAGACCCAGCCGGTCCCTGGAATTAGAACAAATAAAGAGGAACTGAAGGGAGAATGGTAGAGAAGGGAGGGGGGAAGAGGAGTGGAGGAGGAGGTTTTACGGGCCGTGTTGACAATATAGCATCAGTATAAAAGGTCCTAATTCAGCTTTAAATTACCCCCCTGTCCTCCTCTACTCGCAGCGTACAACCACCGCCTGTTTGGGTGTGTGTGAGAGTGTCTTGTCTGGGAAATAGGAGGAGAAAGGACAGGCTTGCAGGTAAAAAACTGCATCTACGCTGTTGTTTTTACTCACGCCGACTTTCTCCGGCACGGGTTTTCTTCTGGAAAAGCAATACTTTTCTACGTCTCAATTACATCCCTGGTGTCGCTCACCCACCTTTTTCTACCAAACATCCGAAGCAAATTTCAGCATGTAATGGAGGGTAAATCCAATTGAACACCTTCTAATTTGCAGGTTCGCTTT
This sequence comes from Lutjanus campechanus, assembly GCA_027495735.1. Classification (NCBI taxonomy): domain Eukaryota; kingdom Metazoa; phylum Chordata; class Actinopteri; order Lutjaniformes; family Lutjanidae; genus Lutjanus; species Lutjanus campechanus. Next base: position 7,601 of record JAJHUR010093099.1, read on the forward strand.
TTTTTTATGAGAGACATAAAAATCTTTATAGGGTATATTACACTTAGTAGCATCAAATTGAGGTTTAGTCATTTAAGTTTACAGCCTTTTAAGAAGAGAGCACACTGCCAACTCGTCAAATACAGCCCTACACTTCAAACTACGACGCTCTATATCCCTCTAGCGTCAGTTTTGTACATGCAATAATAAATATGCAACGTCCAGGCAGACTTTCCAAAACTATTTGGTTAGTTTAGATTAGTATATTAGTTGCATAAGTTAATGTATGCGATATAAATTCTGTATAACACTGATAACATTCAGCCACTAGAGGTCGCACTCCCCCGTCCCCTTTTATTCAATTCCAGTAGTTGCCAGGTTGCCTTAGTGGTTATTACATTTTTTAAATTATTATTGACCTTTTTTTAGGTGAAGTGATTCTCATTTATACAGACATATCACAAAAAGAAGCTTTTAAAAATAAGTCACCGATGATACATGATGTAAACTCCCGTCTATGTCTCAATTACATCTCCGGTGTCGCTCACCCGCCTTTTTCTCCAACATCCGAGGCAAATTTCGGCATATAATGGAGGTTAAGTGAACACCTTCTAATTTACAGGTTCACCTTTTTATGAGAGACATAAAAATCTTTATAGAGTCTATTACACTAAATAGCATCAAATTGATGTTAGTCACTCAAGTTTACAGTCTTGTGAGAAGGGAAAGTATAACAACGTGTTCTCACTCCAGAATCATCGAATTCTGCAGCTCGGTCGGCTCGGCCCTGTGTTTAAACTGACCACTCCAGCGTCAGTTTTGCACATGCAATAAAAAATATGCAATGTCCTGGTAGGCTTTCAAAATAAAGGCACCAAAATTACTTAGTTACATTTACGCAACAAAACTAGATCATAGTTTGGGTTAAAATAAGTATGTTTGTTATGTAGTTTAATGTATGCAGCATAAGTTCTATATGTTGTATAACATATGTTACAAATAATTCAACAATAAGTATTTTTGTTTCATACGGGACACATACCCTGGTCTCTTGGGTGGAGGTAACTTATGTTACGTACGTTACATAAGGTAAGTTTCGAAAGTTTAAAAAGAAGTCAGCACTGACTATTGTATTCACTCGGTGAAAAGTAACTTATGTTATATTTGTTACTAAACTTACATAAGTTTCATAAGTTATGCATGTTACATGACATAAATATGTGGAGTAAGTTAAAAATGCATGGGATGAGCCCCATGTGTCCTGGGTGAAAGTAACTTATGCTACATCTGTAACTTTAGTATGTTCTATAATTTATGTACGTTATATACATTAGGGGTAAAAAGAAATCACCTGGTCTAAAAGTAATGTTACATACATTACGTAGGCTAAGTTCAAAAGAAATTAACATATACGAATATTGGTTTTAAAGGACACAAACTTTGGTCTCCTGCTTGTAATGTCCATTACATATGTAATGTAACTTATGAAAGTTATGTGATTTACATACTCTAAGTTGACTGTCGATTTCATACGGGACACGAACCCCAGTCTCTTGGGTGAAAATTAATTTTAATTGCAAACTTTATTACAGACTCAAGGTCCAGATATAAAAACCAAGACATTACATATAATAAAATAAGAAGAAGAATAGAATAGGCTAAGTAAGTATAAGTTCAAAAGTTGAGTTCATCTAGAACACAAACCCCTGTCTGCTGAGTAAAAGTCCTGTGTTTTTTGGATCCACACCTCCTCCTTCATACACAGACTTTCTTGCACTTTATACTACGTCACCTGACTTTGACATAACATCAAATAATAATGTGCCAGAAAGGATGCTGGAGGGGGGAGGGGGGGACCTACAGCACCACATTTTGAAGCAAAGGGGCACTGACCATGTTGCCATATGTGACTCTTTGGGAGTGTAATGGGGTGAAACTTGTCTGACATAAAATATAGGTTTTCTTGTTCATATTTGTGTTTGTGGAGGGGAAATTATTTCAGAAATCCAAGTTATGTTAACTACTGAAACAAAAAACAACACCAGCCTTACAGTACAAACAAACACAACAATCTCATGTTTCTCCTTAGCTCCAGTTTAAAAATACTCCTGATTTATTATTTTCTCATAAAGAAAACTGTCACTGTGGGAATTAATTGAATTAATTATTGTTCTCTCTTGGCCTCTCTCTCTCTCTCTGTCTCTCTGCGTGCCATGAAGTCAGTTGACAGCTCATGTGGGAAAAAAATCCAACCACAGCTTTGGGTTACACAACACACACCCGCCCGCTGCGCCACAGACAGCGCTAGCCCGGTCCAGCCCAGACGCTGCAGAACACCCACAACGCTTCCCCGCCCCTGGCCTGCCTTCCTCTGCCAGGTGGCCCTCACCGAGCCTCGCTGTGAGGAATCTGGAGGAAGGTAAGGATGACCTGGGAGGAGGGAAACTCTGCACTTTACAAAGAATCTGTTCACAGAGAATATAGAATATATTTGAAAGAGTAAAGTCAATAAATCAGGGAAAGCTGGTGTGCTTAAATAGGCTGAACATTATCACTCACATAATGAAAACAAACCCTGCTGATGTGATATAAAATAAATTAGATGCTGGACTGAACATGAGCAACAACCAGAACAATATAGTTCACACACACACTGCATGTTCACATCATAACTGTAGCTTACAGGTGCATTTCAAATCACATAGCAGGTTATGATCAACACCAAATAACAAGTGAAAGTCCAAACTGTATGCCAGGATGGCAGGATTAAAATCTTTACATTTTAAAGTGGTTTCACAGTTTTTAATTAGGTGGTTATTAAATGGACCTTGTGCTGATATTTTCTTTGTCAACTACCCGAGATGGGCAGTGTTTAAATTAAATGTATTTCAAATACGTATTTAATGACTTTTGACTGTTTTGTTGTTTGTATTTTGCTGAGAAGAAAAAAACATAAGATGCACTGATGCAAGCATTGATTTGTAACAAAGCACTTAAAGGATAACTTTGGTATTTTTCAACCTGGGCCCTATTTCCCCATGTGTATGTGTGTATGATTGACAGCTGCAACTCGTTTTAAAATAGCTGCGGTATTGAGAGACGCAGATGCAGCCGGCAGCCGCAAAACGAGTTATAACGGTAGACATCGGGGCAAAATGGTCCGTAAAAGTTTGTACATTAAACGTGCTTTTTTTCGCCACAGACCGGCTCACATCACCAGTGTAATCTGTCAACAACATGGAAAGCGTCTCTCTTACTGTTCACTCTGTAACGACGTCTCACAGGATCTTTGCTTGTTGAAGAATGTCTTCGTTGCAGTGAGTGGGACAGCTGTTTTCTTGAGGTGTGTTTGGTGAAGTGTTTCAGGATTGGATGTCTTCTCTTCTTGGCCTGGCAGTAGTCATCTTGAGAAAAGTGTGCACTGCAGACGATGGTCTGGGCCAGGCACAGTGTCTGGATGGGAGCGTTAGCATCCAGTTGTAGCACAATTAGCCACAACTGCAGCATGTTGCTGTGCGACAAAGTCAGCCTGTAAAAGCTGTATGGGGTGTTGCACGACATCCTGTTCTTGCACTTCGATGACGCAAAAACACGAACCATTGTTTTCAATAGTTGCAGTAAAGCTTTCAACTGAACTCCGGGACAGCTAACTCCGCTCTGACCGGCTCTCAGCATGACTCCTGTTTTCTTCCGGCAACAAACAAAGATCTGCGCGAGATGT
>JAJHUR010093100.1:0-28082 GCA_027495735.1 Lutjanus campechanus
TATGAGGCTTGTGGTTTACTGTCACACAGACACTCTTCTTAGGAAGCAACAATGATGTCAACATGTAGTTTTGTTTTCATGATAAGCAATACATTTCCCATTAGCTGCCGTCACACCCATCATTTATCTCTAATTGTGTGACACTGTGTGACACTCCAATACTCACAAGCTATTTGTTTGGTGTTAATTCCTTATAAAATATACTGATAATAAATTGACATAAATACAAAATGTGGTAGGCTGCATCACTTTCATTTTCAGTGTTTGTCCTAATAAACAGCCCTGACTGTACTCGGCTGACCTGTGCCCCGTTACTGGAAACCTATGAGACATGAGAATCGATTGTGAAGCCGCACACAGTCACACACTTCAACACCAAGCTCGAGAGAGAATGGTATGAAAGGAAACAGTGTGATGTGGTTTTCATCTGAGGATAAAAATACAGCAAGATACACTCTGTGTGACAAGAGAGTGCTGCACAGCAGCAACACGAGTGACCTCCTTAAACACTTCATACAACACACCTGACAGTGAGTTTTTGTTTGCACTGACACTTTGTGCCATGTGTGGAGAGGGCGGAGACTATTTGCTTATTCATGAATCCTTGGATACTAAATGAAGGCAAGGTGTAGAGCTACATGTAAGATATTTTAACCTATTTTGCAAAAAACATAGACATTATTTATTACTTCTTGCAGAGCATTTCATATTGTTTCAAAAATGACTGGAGGTGGATTTGAAAGTAACTGGCGCTTAAAGCAACAAGGAATTTGTGTTGATTTTGGAGGCCCCTGTGGCTCTAAAGATCTTGATCTGGCTAGCTCCTGCATTTGATTTTGAAACTGAGTGAGAGAAAGTGGCAAATTCTTCAAAATACTTTTTTTGCAATTCACATTGATAACAGCTTCATTTATCTGCAGCCACAGTTACACCTATTAAAACACTCCACACCAAAATATACATCATCAGCACCCATATCACTGTCCCTTGTGACGTTATCTTACCTGAAGTGTTTTATGCAGTGACTCCTGGTCTTTTAATCAGCTTGAGATAAACAAATAAGACCTGTTTGTAACGGGTGTGTTCAGGATCCAAATGCCAAACACAGTACAACAACCTTCGTATCGACTTTATGGACCACCTCAGCACTCATGGAATGGAGCATTTTAGTTCAAACTTTGGGTCTCGGACTTGTTTTAGCTTGAGGCAAACCCAGAGGCTCAGGATGAGCAAGCTGAAGGAGGGAGCAGGAGAGTTCCGAGTGAGTGGAGCACATTCACATACAGCAAGCAGGCTGGCAGGAGGCGTTGAGAACTAAGTATAGTCCAAGCAAACAATCCAGCCTGGAGCAGACAGAAGGTGAGTCGAGGCAAGGCAGAGTCGGGTATCCCGCAGAGAAGTGAGGCGGGGAAATGGGGATCACACCGCAACGTTGTTGGAGGGAAACACCAAACAGCCATGGGGACCGACAGACAGAAACCAGGAATACTGAGGCAGATCTCGTGGTCAGGGACAGACGGCTGTGGTGATTTACGGGGATTCAGAAGAGGCAGGTGAGTCAGAGACAGGCAGGGTTGGCAACAGGGAAACAGTCTAAGAATGAGAGCTGGAGAGTCTTGCATGGAGATACAAAAGAACAATTTGGCAGTGAGTGACTGAGCAGGAGAGGAGTATAGACTGGCTTGATTACTGATGAGCTGCAGCTGTGTGCAAAGGTGAGTGGAGCTGGGTGTTTGAGCGGCTGGCAGGCAGAGTGGAGGAGAGGCAGCGTGAGTGGGAAAGTACTGGGTGAGGGAGAGCAGGGGCAACAGAACTGTGACAGAAGTGCAAAGTGAGAGAGAACTGGCTGTGCAGAGCTGTGATGTGTGATTACATCTCGGTAGAAAACTGTTAGCTAATGTACATCGATCATTAGCTGGCACTGGACACAGGAAAGGAGATCGTAGCAAGCTTGCTTAACTGTGATTGGAACACAGAGAAAAAAGAGGCGGGACTTAGGTCAAAGAGACCTGTCTTGTACTCAATGTCATTGTATTTTCACGCTGTCTTTACAAGCCTCAAAAAGCTCCAACCACAGGAAGACTGGCTTTTATGGCTGGCTTGCATGTTGATTTCTCAAACAACTAATAATAAGAGTGAAACTTTATTGCTTTATCTCACTCTTAGTAGAGTGGACTGTAAAAAAAAAAAAAAAAAAAAAAAAAAGTCAAAATTTCAATAGATTTTTGAGTTTTTAGGTTGTTGCACCTCAATGCAAGGCGGTCTGCAGGTGTTAATGTAAACTAAACTATTTACACATGAAACCTGCTTTTTAGGGACACCCGGCCATCTCCAGATATTTCACACTCTCACGCTTTTACTTCTCAAACCAGGAGATCTGTCTCTTCACTTGAAAATCTTTTCTCTTTGTTTCCTCCTGGTAAATCCGCCATCATGCCACCGCTTGCACTCCTGGCACACCTGCATCTTAAAGGGGCTGAGAGCTGACTTTCTGATTGGTTTATTGCATGTTTCACCTAAACTCAGGCACAGCTGATAAGTGTATCCCACTGTGCGCTGCTGGCACAAGTGGCGGGACAGAGCAGGATACCCCTGCACCCCTGGCGCAAGATGGGAAAGGTGGATTTGGACACACTGTGAATGGTCATTTTCTGATTTATTAGAGTAAATATATCACAGATTTCTCCTTCAATGAGCTAATCAGATGTAATGTTTCTCCTTTTGCCGGTAAAGAAGACCAACGTCTACAAAGACATACAGCGAATCCACCTTTTTAATTTACTTCATTTCTGACATAATCTGACATTGTCTCTGAAGTCCTATATGTGAGAGCTGTCTGGTTTTCATTTACAGAATCTGGACTGTGATGACCTGAAGGATGCAGACCTGAGTTTGTATCCAACAACAATAAGAAGCAGGAGGCCTGAATCAGAGAGACAAGTGGAGACTCGTGTTCTTTATGCTGCCAGCAGATAGGGGGGAAAAAAGTGTAACCGCAGCTCAAAGTTAAACTGATGCTTTATTATATTAATGTGTTGATGTGGTTTTGTGTGTGTGGAACTAACACCACTTTGTAAAATAAAAGACATTGAAATAAACAGCCTTTATTCATGCAAATAACTCTGCCTTTTATTCTCACCTGTTCCTATATTTTTCTCTTTTCTTCTTTTTCTCTCTCTGCCAAAGTCTGTCTTTTCAGTGTCTAAAGAATATGACTGGTGATATAAGAGGAGGAGGAGGAGGACATCAATGACTGTCCAGTGTCTCTTATAGTGACAGTGGAGGAGTGAGTGAGCGTCACATCACTTGCTGACAGGAAGAGACAGCACAGTGTGGTCTGAGCATGACTGAAGTGAAAAGTCATTAGGTCAGAGGCAATGACTGCTGGCTGGCTTTCGTCCATCAAGAAGACAAAAATCAGCTACTATGCTTTTTTTTTTAATCATTATAGACTTTAGATTATAGACACCAGATCTGTTATTAACTGCTGACATCTTAGTCTGGCAGCTTATAGTGGAGTGCTTAATATGCAGCTGTTTTTGTGTCCTCTACCTGTGCGCTACCACTACATCGATATGGCTAACATGTTAGCAAACACACAAAACATCCAGCTGACGGGAACAATATTACACTACCAGTTATTTGTGTTTGGCCACCCAACAAATCTAAGTCCAATATTAATTCTCCTTTTTGCTCTGTTTTAGTCTCCACCAACTCCTGAGGGAAAGCTGTGGCTCTTTAGCTGCTAAATGTTCCCCCATGTTTACCTGGAAGTGACTAACTATGTCTGTCTGCTGGTTTAAAGCACCAGCTTCATACTTTGAAAACATTTCTGTATGACAGATTTCAATGTTAGGTGTTTTTTCAGCAATAAGAAGACATTAAAACTTGCGCTATGCTGGAGAGCACTTTTGTGTTGTACTGTAAACTTCATAAATAAGCTTTTGAGCCTTTGATTTGGCTTTAACACTTCTCGGTCGGAAGTAAAGTATGTGGCCAGTTTGCACTAAGAGATGAACACGTAAAAACAACCCGCCTCTTTCCAACAAAACCCCCTGAACAACAGCTCAGTTGCAGTGAGACGATTACGATGATGAACTTTACCTTGATGTCAGCTTTGCTCATCTGCAGCCTCGGTAAGTACTGGTAGTGAATCATTAAACATCTACTGCAATATGATTATTATATTAATTTATATGTGTTGTTGTTGGTTTATGAACTGAGGAGTAAATGTCTTGTTGTGTGTTTCAGGCTGGATCTCTGTCTCAGGTTCTGAGTCTCAGACTGTGGAGGTTCAGCCCGGTGAAGACGTCTCTCTGCTGTGCTCCAACATTTCCAGAAGTCCAACTCACACATTCTGGTCCAGACTGATTAACAAAACAAAGATGAGCTGCATCTCTTCTGCATTCGGGTCTGATGCTGACGCTGTGTTCTGTGATGGATTTCAAAATGGAAAATTTGAAATGAGCTCCAACATCTCTGCTGTTGTTCTTAAAATCAAACAAGTGGATTTATCTCACTCTGGGATGTATTTCTGTGGATTTTACATAGACGTACACACAGTGATGAACATGATACATTTAAATGTTCAAGGTAAGACTCAAGTCTTTACTTGCGGTCCGTTCTTCTAATGTGTCCATTTTCATTTCCACTTCAAAACAATATATTTATTATTGTCAAAATATGACTACGATACGTTTCTTTTAAGAAGAAACATTAAATTAACCTCATATTTCATTAAAGGCAGTGACGAACCTCATGATGACTTTGATGGCAAATCTGACAGTAAGATTCTATTAAATTTTCTTTCATTGAAAAGATTGTTGATGTAAAATGTGAAACACTTACATGGAATCTGTGTTGTACATCATCTTTTATGTAGAAAAGCCTGAAGAAGTAACAGATCTGACGAGTGTGATCCTGGGCGGTCTGACTGTTTTCCTCACAACAGTCATCATTGGTCTGGTTGTTAAAGTCAGGAAACTTCAGACAGGTACTTGTGCGAGCTACTGAATTTTACTTTTTAATTGCTTATCCTCTTTAAAGTTGTGCCAACACAAGGTAAAATATAATTATATATATATTATTAAATTATATTAAATTGTTGAACTGACATTTGACATTTGTCTCACAAGCTCAACTTGAAGTACACAGTTCACCAGATGACCCACACTACGCAGCGATCAGTATCCTTCCGAACACACAGAGAGGCCCCAGGTCTGCACGAAAGACAGAGATCGAGCCAAATGTTGTGTATGCTGCCACCAGATAGACTCATGAAGCAACTGGACCTGCAGTTTGTTCCCTACAGAGCTTATTTTCTGCACTAATTGAAAATCCAGTGGAAAAAGTCCATCAGGGAACCTGAGCGATGCTAACTTCTGGGTAGGCTGACAAAACTTCACAATCCCTACAGCCCTCTATTACATACTCGCCAACCTTGAGACCTCAAAAATTAAGTAATTTGTAACTAAAGCAGGGGGTCTGAGGGTCCTCTCCCAGAAACAATATAGTTTCATATATTTTATTCCTGCATTCTGGTAACTTTTAAAGAACAAAAATAACAAAATAATAAGTGTTTATTTTTAGGCAAACAGATTCTTACAGGTGATCTATAACTGACAGAATGGGCCCACAGCATTTGACCTTATCTCGTCCAACCTTGTTCTTAATTAATTTGATTACTATTAAACAGAAAATTGATATTTTACAAATGTAGACTATGTGTGAATGTGTGTTATGGGGAGAACTGGATACAGTGACGAAAAGCAACTTATGTCCGTGTCTCATACCGCTGTATTGTTGTCCAGGGAGAAGCAGTACATACTGCACAGTACCCGAAACAGTTTGTGATAATGAAAAGGGGAAAAAAATGTGTGAAAATTATGCCATAAATCGGGAGCAGTAAGGGAGAATTGTGACCCTGGCAGGAAACCAGGAAAGGGCAATGAAAAATAGGAGTCTCCTGGGAAAATCAGTAGGGTTGGTCAGTGTGCTGTATCAGTGTATGAGGGAAACTGCCATCATTTGTTACCATATTTGTTACCATCACTTGTCTAAAACTAAAAAAAATTGTAATAAAGATATTTCATTCTTGCCAAATTTGCATTCCTTCTGTTTTGCTGATTTTTCTCTAACCTAACTCTAATCTGCTTCGTTTTTATCCTTCTTCTCTCTGTGTCATCTGTCTGAGAGAGAAAAGAAAAACTATGATTGGTGTTTGATGTAAGTGGAGCCAGTAATGACACTGATGACTGTTCAGAGCCTGGTGAGAGTTAGATGGAGGTCTGCAGCAGTGGAGCAGTGAGGTTCACATTATTTTCTGACAGGAAGCACAGTGTGGTCTGGCCTGAGCACAACCGATACAATGCATGTATGAGCTTGCAAGCTATTGCGGACATGCAGAAGTATTGATGAACTGTTTATTTTCCACTGCGGTGACAGAGAGCTGGCAGCTGAAGTTTCAGCCACAGGTAGACCGGCATTAAGCTCTAAAAATATTCTTTCTTCTTCTTTAATATCCTTTTTTATTTTAATTATAGATTCACATAGTGTGTGAACTTGTGCTTTACCGTGCATCAAAAGCAAGGTTTCAGATGCAACCTTGACCTCACTTGCAGACTTGCAAAATCATGCGTGAAACCACTACGTCACATAACTCAACAGATGAATGTGAAAATGCGAATGGAAACTAGTTGTATGTCTGCTCCAACCAGTGAAGTTACAGTTCACACCCATGTCTGACCCGACTCAGACAATATATGTAGTGAAAACATTGAAGGCATTTTTAAAAAGATATTAAGTGTATCTTTTGGCAAAATGGAAGTTATTACCATACTGACATGCATGATTCCAGAGAATAATTTTCAGTGAGAAACATGCTGCCCTCAACTAGAGACTTTTTTCTTTTACAGAGGACTAATAGAGAGCTGAACATTGTGTCACTGTGAAGGTGTCCTTTGCCCTTCTGGATAGAAAGTGTCATCACTTCACCATTTGATCTTATTAGATATTTTTGTGAAATCTTATCATAATTTGCATAATGAATTCTTGTGCTAAAACCAGAGATGAGCAGATGATACCGTCAATCCAAAGCTTGTTTCACACCTGTGAAACTCACTGTTTCAGTACATCGTGCCAGAGCTCTATCAGATGATGAAGATCACGTGACTGATGATGTCCAAAGCTTCAAATGTTGCTGGTGCTTTAGAAAGTGCTTCTTTCAGTTTGATCCTTTAGTTTCACAGCTTAACTGTGATACCAAGTAACGATTGATCATATTGCAACTCATATGAACTCAACTAAGTTTTTAAACATGAGCCCACAGTGACATTCGATTCTAAGGGCACTAAAAAGGAGCATTAATGTTTTGTGTCAGCAAAAATACTTTATATCTCTGCACAATTACTTTCAATATAGGCTTATTAAATGCAGTAGCTGATCAAAATTATAGGCCTACAGATTTAGTAAAGCGCAGGCCTGTTGGACTTTTCCTGCATACGAGACTAAAGCTATAAATATCAGCGAGGCCCATCTTGAAGGGCTGCTATAACATAAACAAACCACCAGATGTCACTGCCTGCTGAGTTTAAAGCCCCAAAGCTTCAACTCTTTTTCAGCACAAATACAAAGAAAGCTCTAAAGCTTCACAAGGCTTCGTCTGCTCATCACTAGTTGGGACTAAAAACGTTTTGTGAGGCCACAGTGACCTTTGACCATCCTTGAGCCCAAGTGGACGTTTCCAAATTCCCTTCAGGCGTTCCTAAGATATCACTTCCATTATAATGGAAGGAACTCGAGGTCACAGTGACCTGGACCTTATCATCACCAAAAGCGACTCAGCTTGTCCATTAGTTTTAGTTAGCCAAGTCAAGCAAGAAGAAACGTTTTGTGATCTGCCCTTCCCATATTGGCCTTTAGTAGAAGGAGAATGAAACTAAAACCTTTCAAGAGGAGACAAAACAAACCCAGGGAGGTCACTGACTGGCATTTAATATTTTATCATGTATTTAGAGCTACATTGTACAATTATAAATCTAATTTAAAAAACCTGAAACATAAGCTCAGACAGTATTTTTTTTCTTATACATTGGCAAAAGTATAGGCTTAAGTAAATATTTCCATAATTCCCAACTTTTAAAACAAGATCAAAGAGGTTTAGTTTCATCATAAAAATGTCTAAAACCTCTGTCCTTTGAGGGTAACCTACAGACCAAAATGTGTTCCTTGAGGCTTTTATTGATTACACTTAAGCTAAACCTCGCACCTTAGTGAGAAAGAAAAAACTGAGCTCCAGAAGTGTCACAAGATTATATATTTTTTTCAATATTGGGTGCACAAGTGATTCTCAAAATAAACGATTAATATTTCTTTACAGAGGCAGCTTCTTGTACGGCTACACTTGTTACGACACAACACAAATCCAAAACTGAAAATCTAGTGATGAAAAATATATAATTTTGCTTTTGATTCAGGTATCATTCCTGTAATAACACTCAACAAGTTTTAGACAATGCCACTTCCTAGTTCAAAAAGCAGGCAGTTCAGTGTAAGACGATTTTTAAATTGTGCATACACCGTCATGTTGATCCTCTGGTAAAAATATTTCTCAAACAGGTATTAAGTTGGACTGGTGCGTCTGAGGCTTAAGAAACCTTTTCTACAAGTTTAACAGACCTTTCTCACAACAGCCATTTTGACATGATATAGGGTAAACACAGGTGTAACAAATTAAATTAAGGTTGCGATCCATTTAGGTCAGACAGTCAGTGTGCTCCTATTTTGCATTTTGGCTCACTGGAAAGTCTACGCTACACTAAATGAAACTACTTAAACATTTAAATTCAAACACACGACTGTGGCATCACCACACTGGGATCAAGCGTCCACAGCAACAACTGCATTGCCCTACTATTTCATATCAATATGGCAGCTGTGACAGAGGTCTATTGTATGCAATGCACCATAGCAATAAAGGGTCATCCACGCCAACAACTCAAGGTAGAAATATAATGAAAAAATTATTCTAATTCAAGTGGACAACAGTCTACACAACTGTTGTAAAGTTGCAGCCCAGACTCGCAGTTCCACCAAGTTCAATTTTTTAAGAAGTTAAATTTATAGTTATTGTGACAGTCATTATTGGTGTGGCTGGCCCCTAATTATGCTATTTTGGTAAAAAATAAAATAAAAATTACACCTTCAGTTTTAATGGATGTAGATTAGTGACAGGGAGTCCGTGTAATTGTTGTAAACATTTTATTCATGCAGGTCAGATTCACAAAATGGCAACACAATGCAGAGTAGGAATCTCTCGCTTGCATCAAAATTCTTCGTGTAAAATCAGCTACTATAGCAATTTCCTTGTATCGTTACCTGACTGCGTTCTGAAGGGTTTAAAAAAATGTGTATAAGTGTAGCGTAGAATTCACTTGACTCTTCAAATCCATTCAATCAAAATCTGAACTCTAGTCAAGCTTAGCAATCCTGAACACTTAAAATTCTACATTTCAAAAACGCCATTTACCTACAAAAACACCATGGTCTCCCAAATCCTGCTGGATTGGAACACGGTAATCAGTATTCAATTTGCTGAAAGTGCCTGAAAAAAGGACAGTCAACAATAACCTACATCTAGCTTAGAATTATTGCCCAGCAAATCACTGGTGAAGAGTAGCAGATTCACAGCTGAATGGAACTTTGCATTTACAGGCAGTGAGTGAAAAAATTAGCCGACACTGCAGTGCCTGTAAATATACAAAGTCATTACAAACCTCTGCAGTAAATAGCTGAAAATATTTACTTCTACAAGTTAAATGAGCATGTACAGTCTGCATTACTTTCTACTTCACCTTAAAGCCCTTGACTTACCTGTTGACTCTGAAGGTCTCCAGCAGCCTTTGATGTCATCTCCCCTCAGATTCAAGGTTAACTAGTCTCGACTATGAAATCTCACCTCGTGGATTATGGCTGGAGTGTGGTACGTACTTCTTCACTTAAGCTCTTATATGTGAACAAAATTTCAGTTGGCACTGAAGGGGACAAGCTACAAGGTACGCTGATGAATGATGAAAGCTTTAGCATTTCAAACAAGACCAGAGGAGATATTTTCTTTAATCAGCGTGGCGATTTGAACAAGTTTGTTGTACGTGATTTCATCATTGATTAAACGGATGATCTTTGGGTGTTGATTATTTGTTCGAAAGATTTTAGCACACTATTCGACTCAAAGCGATTGCACTCATTGAGGTGTTTTGTTTGTTTTTTTTGCGCTTGACATGATTTTGAGCACATCTGTGAACATTACTGCACAAATCCGTTTTATTAAAAACAAGTTCGACAATGTAAAGGTACATGAGCGCTTTGCGGTAACTGCTCTATTAACAGTTACTTTCTACATTTGTCAAACCCCTACGTCTTAGCAGTTTAAATTTTCACAGCAACGCCACATGGAGGTTTGGTTTTCGATGGAAAAACCTTAACATGATGGAACCAACGTGCAGATTAGATTTAATACCAAACATGATTCAGTTCAGTTTAATCTACAATCACATGTATCGCCTAGAAACTGCTGCTGAAATAATTCAGCTTTCTAATGTCACACACAACATCAGAACACTAATTATTCAAACGTAAAAGTACAAATTATAAAAAAGAAAACGCCTAATTCAGACGTCAAGCATTAAAAATACTACAGCACAATAACAAACTAAAACAATCAGGGGGGGAAAAAATACGAGTGTAAAAACTGTCCCAAAATAATTGAAAGGAAAACAGACGTGGACGTCGGCAATTCACGTCCTCCTGTGAGCATCGCAGGGGAACGCAACGCGCTCAGCCAGACAGGAAGAGGATAGTGTCACGTGCATCAGGAGGCGGCGAGCGGCGACGCAGTCGGACGACGATCCTGAAAAAAGAGCAAATGACACACACATGAACTGTCTGCAACTGTTGATACAAAGCACGTTGTTCCATCTTAATGAGACATGTTGACTCTTTTATTCGAGTTCTGCACCTCGAGGACCGTTCTTTAGTCACACAGATCCCAGACTGAACAGTCCGTCTTGTAAGATTATGGCACACAATTAAAACTAATAGCAGCTGAAATTAAAGTTAGTTCACAAACGTGAATTTCCAACGATTTACTCCTTGTTGAACAGCACTTCGTACGCATGCTTTTTCAAACCTTTTCCACACAGCAGTGTGCAGGACAAGTCATTAGCTGCCTCTGCCTTTACAGGGACGGATTGCAGTTTTAGAAAAGATATGAACACCAGTCTACCTGAGACCTATTCTCACCTTCACATGAGAGAGCCTTGCTTAATAAGCGTAGCGTGCAGGCGGTGGCGGAGGCAGCCGTTCTGCGTAGGGGTCCCTGGCGCGTGGAACTCCGTATGCCGGGACCCGGGAAACCGGAGAGAGCCTGGAGCGCTCGTAGGAGTAGCCATTACTGGCAGGGGGCATTGGCGTGCTAGGCGGTCTCCTCAGGGGGCTGCGATCTCGGGCGTAGTACGAGGACGGAGGAGGTGGGAGGGGTCGACGCTCGTACGGGTCAAGCGACGAGGTCATAAGACGGTCTCGGACGGCGGCTGAGGGGGGAGGGGGAGGAGGAGGGGCGCCAGGACGTTGGTCCTCGTAGGAGGCCATGCCATACGGACGGGCTCTGTACTTCTCATAGTAATCTACAACGCCATACCTGTCCCTCTCACCCTCATAGGGACGGTCAGGGTAAACAGCTCGTCTAGGGGGAGGGGGTGGCAGAGGTGGAGCAGGGTAACCTGGGGGAATGTGGCTGAGGCGGCCTCTCATGTAGCCAGGTGGGGGAGGCTCGTGCCTCTCTCCTGGATAGCGAGGGGGCCAGTAGCCACCCCTGTCTGGGGGAGGAGGAGGGTAGTCATCTCGTTCATCATGTCTGGGGCGGCTCTTAGAAATCTGGACATGGATGCGTTTGCCTAAATACAAAAATAAAAATAAAAAAATATTACAGGTAAAGGCAATACAAATTAAATATTTCAATTTAAAATCAGACATGTCACAAGCATATCTTTACTCGGTTCACATAGTGGTCCTTTCGTACCTTGAAATTCAGTGTTGTCCAGTCCCTTGATGGCATCCATGGCTTCGTCAGAGTTGGACATGTGTACAAAGGCAAAATTCTTGACAACAGCACACTCAGTGACTGTACCATACTCTTCGAAGAGAGCGCGGAGCTCGTCATCGGCTCCCTTTTCTACATTGGCTACGTGCAGTTTGACCGAGCCCTGGTTCTTCCCGTGGCTGGCCTCCACGTTGATCGGGGTGCCGTGAAGCTTGTAGAGGTGTAGATTCTTAATGGCTTTGGTGGCAGCTTTGCGGTCATCCATGTGGACAAAGGCGTAATTCTTGATGATGGCACATTCTGTGACTGTGCCATACTGAGTAAAGAGTGCCTTAATTTCATCCTGGTCTGCCTCTCGAGGCAGGTTTCCCACAAAAATCTTCACCATTGTGTAAGACCTGTTGGGGAGCAGATTGGGAGGAAAAGGGAATCGGGAGAGAAAACAAAAATTATTTAACCAAATTAAATTTTCCTCACATATACTGCCTTAGAAACATTAAGTGATGTGCCTGTCTTTGTTCTGAAAAATGTACATGGTCTATTTGGCCCCCTCCAGTGTCTCCTTGTGGCTTTAACCAAAACACTGCATGGAAATGGATATTTCTTACATTTTAATACATTTAACACTGACGAAGGTCTACAGTGATTCTCATAAAAAATGCAACTATGTGGCCCATATACACTCAAGGTTGCAGACCCGTGCTCAGAGCCCAGTACCGGCTTTGAATTAAACGGCCCGTTCATTGCAAAATGGCTGACGTAGGTTAATGCAGCAAATCAACTACCCTTAATTTTTTGACTTTTAAGGAAGATGTGGGACTTTGTATAACTTTAAAATCGTTTCTATCCAATTTATTGCGATAACGCTACATTGGGTTATTATCTAAAAATAACAGATCTTGGTTTCACAAATTTGCTAACGTTAGCTGCAGTTAGCTTGCTCGTAAGGCCACGCCATGACACAAAGCAGAGCCGCCCTCACAAGCAAATATCGTCGAGCCGGCGAACAAATAACGTAACTCAAATGTCAGTAGATATTTCAGGAATTTAAAATGGTTTGACTTGTAGATGTCAAAACAACAGCGTCCACATTTGAGGTTACCTTTTTACCAGGCGGCCTCTCCGAAGAATTCGTTTCAAACCGGTCTTTTTCGAGAGCTTTCCTTCAGCCGAGCCGACTTCCGTTTGGTTTGAGTCTGTCCTTTTTCCCTTCTTCCTCGTCAGCGTTCCAGGATGGCCCGCCCTACTCTACCTCTGATTGGCCAGCACTCGTCGTCTTCTTTGGTTGGGTTGGTCATTTTCAACGGCGTTGCTTAGGTTTAGGTACGGGGAGCCATTATTGGTCAGGATTAGGGTAAAACTATCAGGCTAAGCCTATCAGAGACAGAGTAGGGCGGGTCGCGCTTCCTAGAGGTCATGTCTGGAAGGGAACCCCAGAGCCGTGAAAGAGCTCGCGAGAATGATCATTGTAACCAAAATAATGATCATTTCCTAACCCTAACCAAATGTTTTCTGTTCCCGAATCTACCAGAATTGTAACTACGGCGGCGTTATAAAACACAATTAGATTAAAGAACGTGCACAAAGAAGAAACAACACATACAGATCTCGCGAGAGCTACGCAAATAAACGGGTCCCTTCTAGACACAACTCTTCCCAGATAGATTACGGAAAGTCACAGTCTAGGAGGCGGTGGTGTGGTACGTCCACTTTCAAAAAAAAAAATCGTTGTTGCTTAGTTTAATTTAGTTTTTTAACAACAGAACATCTTTTTATTTCACACATCTACAGTTGTCCTCGAAGCAGGAGGAAGGTATTGGGAAAACTACAACAATGGCTGTTTTAGTGTGTGTCAGCAGATTAAAATTGGACCTGAAGTCATTTTACTTATTTTAGACAATTTTTTATTCACAAGCCTAAATTTATTAAATCCCCACCCCTCCTTCTAGGCCACTGTAACGAAATTCAACTTTATGTTGTAATCGCATATCACATAATACTTTATGCACACACATAAACCTATCACATACCTTATGCATGCAGTCACTTTTACACACAGGCTTAGCTCTTCAATTTTTCTCACACTCATGGCAAAGGGAGTGACCCGGCCTTGCTGATAACATGGACCAAGCTCCTCTCCTAGCAGATAACACGAGCTCTTCTCAGAGAACTGTTTTGTGGACCTGCAGACTGTGTACCGCTCTGTATCTGTTCTGATCCTTTCTGCGCAGAAAGTAAACCTTTTCCAAAGACATTTCTTTGTCAGACTCCTTATTCTCAGATTTCCACCACAATGTCAAGTCCAAATGTGTCAAAAAAAAACTTTCTAGACAAACTGGAATTGAATGAATGATTCAGAAACAACTGATTAGTCAATCCTTATTTATGGGGTTATTTTACGTTTTGTTGTGCTTAATTTATAGTTGGTGTATATTTTATCACGCTCGATTGATTTTATTTTTTTGCTTTTTTTTTTGTATTTAGCCTCCGCGGTCTGTTTTGTCCTGCCTATAGGACATCCCTGTCCAAGTTTGGTATCCCGTCTAGTATCTCGTAATCAATGTGGTCACTTCCTCCTGCTTGACTCATGTTATTATCTGGCACTACAGGAATGCCATAGTTAAGCATCCTGGTTTAACATTTAACAGTTTCGTTTTACAGCCGCTATGTCTGTGGCTGGACGTACGTGAAAACATGCCGTGTTTTCCTTTCTGTTTCAAGTTGCGTCATCAGGGAATTTTTCAGTGCCGTGATGGTGCGTTCAGGCGCTCATCTTAAAATTATAAGTTAGAGAACAACAATCCATTCATAAAATATTTCATCAGAAAAGTCCAAAAATAATAACTGTAACAAAGACAGGTGTGAGTAGAGACGTTATTTTATTTCATAAGGCTAGTAGGCTACCACACAAAACAATCATTTTTAACAGTTTTTCTTTTGTTTTTTGTTTGTTTGTTTAGTGTTTTGATGTATGCTGCTTGGATGTATTGTTAGATGTGTTTAAAATGATACTGCCAATTTGTTATTTTAATATGATGAATAAAGGTAAAAACGACAAAGACTATTTTTCCAATAAACAATTACTCTGTTAAAACAGCAATGGTGAAATCTGCCTTTTACAAATTCTCAGAACAACACATGTCATCTAAAACACAAATTTTGCGGGACATAACGCATAGAAATCCTCATATTTGATGAGCATGAAATAACGAATGGTATTTCATTTGGCAGTTATCTTGATAAATGACAACTTATAATCAGAATGGTTGTGTTTATTTCTCTGTTAATCAAGTAACCAACTAATTATTTCAGAACTTAAGTGGACCTAGCATAATTAATTATTAATTAATCATTTGCTTCCATGCTCACCTAATAATAACCGATGAAAATCTATACTTTTCTTCCGTCTTTCCATTCACTTTAAATCATCCCCAATCTAAAACCTGGTATTTTCCAATTTGCACTTGAACGCAGCGTGGTTAGGACTGGGTCTTGTGAGATGACGAAACTCCAAAGAGGGGAAGACAGCAGTTTGCAGAGAGCAGTGAGGAGGAGTCTTCCTGTTTTGACTCTCAGCACGAACACCGTTAGTCAGTTCCCTCGGAGTGTCTGTGGAGTGTGGACACATTTGACCCAGCTGCCCTGTGGAGTGAAAGAGTGACAGTGACAGAGGGACTGTATCTCCAAATCAGAAACTTCAACTTAAAGGTAAGGCACATCCATCTAACAGCAGGAATTTAGGCATTACTTTACTTTTGTTTTGACTGGTAAACCACCTCACCTCACTCGTTTCCTAAGAGGTTTGTTTGTCTTCTGTCCCAACAGCATTTCATCACTGAAGGTCAATAGATCAGTTTTGTTTAACGATGAACGTGTCCCAGACAATGGAGACAGAGGAGGACCTCCTGACTTGTCTCCACATCAAGTTTTACCACCCTCAGCAGCACTGTAAAGGCCTTTACGGGCTGCTTCCTCTGGGGACCAGGAGCAGACAGTCAGCGGACGACACTCTCAGGCTGGGCCGTGACGCCCAGGCCTGCACCTTCGCCCTAATGGACGCCCGGGTGTCCCGCAAGCAGCTGGCCTTCTTCGCCTACAGAACCCCCCAGAGCCCGGACATGCTGTTCACCATCCAGAACCTGAGCCAGAGGGGTCGACTGTCGGTGAACGGCGCAGCGCTGGGCTACCTGGAGAGGATGGACCTCCCGGACAAGGCCCTGATCCGGTTTGGAGAGTACGAGATGCTGGTCATCCGGGAGTCCGGCGAGGCCAAGGGGAGCTTCGAGGTGGAGTTTGAGGTGCTGGCGGTGCCTCCATCCAGGGAGACGTGCACGTGTGTGCCCACTACGACACCTGTAACGGACACAGGCTCATATGGGTTGATCAGTTTTCCAGGTGAACTCCGGGCTCACGGTCCTCTGGAGACTGATGAGACTCTCATGTGTCCTTCATGATGAACCCTGGGAGATTTTGTGAATTTTTACTTTCTTACTGACAGCATGTGAGTGCAAATTACTGTGTAGCTAGTTGCTCAGCTGTTACATAAGTGTTGAGGTTGGTTTAGATAAGATCCCTCTTTGTAATGTGAAACCATTGTAATATTTTGCACCCTGAGGCTATTGCTCCACGTATAAAGATGAAAAAGCTGATTCTTACTAACATTCTTTTACTGTAAATGCTGTTTAAATGCTGTTAAAGCTATTTGTTTCTATATATTCAACCTGAGCACAGTAAACTGTTTTTGATACCATCTGTTTGTGAGTGTTGTTGTCATTAAATACTGTATATCATAAATAGTTTGACAACCAATTCAGGGGAAGTCTCAGTTTACAGTAATCTCGTATAAAGCACTTGACCCAAATACAAAACAACGGCTCTGCATGTTACGTTTTGGAAACAGGTTTTTCCAGATCCACTTGAGACGAAGTATAGGGGATCATTCTTCATCTTCAACTGAGATTACAGTGATAAAAGTGAGAAACAGGGACATGTACACCTGTCATCATGGTATGAGATTTTTGGGAACTTGTAGAGTTTCACCACACTTTCTTTTTCACTCTGTGGTTGAAGATATGTCACAACCTGGCTTGCGAGGACATGACAAAGTGGAAGAAATGTTTTTAAAAGTGGGCAAGGGGCTGAAAGTGGGGGAGGGGGGGGCCAAGGAGGGTGCGGAGTGGGGTCATAGTGGTGGGGGTGGGGGTGAGAAAGTTGCGAGGTGGGATGCCCACCCCTGATTAGAGTGTGACAGGAGAAATCTGTAATATATTTACTCTAATAAATCATAAAATGACCATGATATGTCACCAGAGATTAAAGGGATAGTTCACCCAATAATAAGAATTCAGTCATTATCTACTCACCCTCATACCAATTGAAGGTCAGGTTTAGTTTTTTAGTCCACAAAACACTGCTGGAGTTTGAGGGGAAAACTGTGTTGCAGAGTCTCCCAAGTTGACTTGAAAGACGTCATTTACACCATGTTTTTAGCCAACATCTTCACTGTAAACGCACAGCTTGGAGCCACATTCAGTGCACACATTCTGAACTGGGTGTGATGGTGTGCGTGCACAAGTGAACGGCATGGTAGGGCTTTACTAAATTGTATTATTGTTTGGCTGAATGAGTAAGTGTCTGTAAGAAATCATTTAGAAGGAGTAGATGTTTTTAACAGTTAATTTGAGCAAAATGTTAGCAAAGTCTAGCAGATAACTTTACACTGACGTACAGCAAACAGTTATAAACAGCTGATCAACTTACAGTGGAGGACTCAACGTTGCTTGTTCTTGTCAAAACATAATGTTGCACTTGTCTTGTGCTCCTGCAGCCAGTGGTTCTCAAACTGTGGGGCGGGCCCCACAGGTGGAACGTAGAGACACTGCAGGTGGGGTGTGAATGGGCAGCGGAAAAATATGAAGTGAAACTAAGTTGGGTGAATATGATTTATACAGGGGAAATAAACGAGCTTGCTGATGTTATTGAGCTAACCTTCATTTCACTAAAATTCAACTTGGATCCTTTTTATTAACTTCCTCCCTTGTCAATGTTAATGATTGATACAATTATATTAAAAAAAAAGTGTGGGATGTGAATTTTTTTCAGTTTCTGAAGTGGGGGCATACCAGAAGGAGTTTGAGAACCGACATATATGTGTAGACGCCGCATTAACTGCTTTGGCCTGTTGCTGCGATACATAAACACCACCGCCACATTGGGCCGGGCAAGACTGACCTGTGAACAAATACATGTAAAAGGGGGAACTGCTGTTTTCCTGCTTAATAAGACTATATTGTTTACATTTCTGTCAACGAGTCATGTAATATTCAATAGTTTATGATTTACATGTCTTTTTTCTTACTGAAACTGGTTGAGAAATGTAAAAGTTAGTCTTTATCCAGAAAAAATGCAGCTCCCCAGTCTTACCCAGTCCAATTTGGTGGTGGTGTTCATGTAGAATCCAAAGGTCAATGAACTGCCTACTTACATATGTGAATGGGTGATACCACAAAATTTGGTTTCAGTTAGATACCAATTAAAAACAGGCCAGGATCACCAACATCAATACTGATATTTATACTTTTTATTATCAAAAGCAGCTAATGTACTATCATGTAAGGAGTGAAGTATGTCATAATTAACTGTTCTACCTCTGAATATATTCCCACAAAATCACCACCGATCCTGTTAAATAATTACGTGTTTAAGACTGTTTTTGATGGTAAATAAAGAAATGTGAACAATCACTACACACACAAAAGCAGCAGAGATGCAAAGATTGTAGCACTAAGAGGAAGGCTCATGTACGATCCTACTGATTATCGACACTCAAAACAAGTATCTGTGGTATCAGTACTATCAGTACTTTAGGGTTTGATCTTCCCACCCCACCTTGCAAGTTTCAGGGCTGGTTTAAAACAACAGATGATCATTTCCAACCCATGAAATGCAGATTTTTCATGAAATAAACACATAACAAAAGTACAAAAAGCACATGAAGACTGGAGGTCAGTGGAATCAGGAGTGTAAGGTGTGCATTAGATGGGGTTGGTGTTGGAGTGTTGTAAAGTGCACGTAAACCAAACACAGGGAAGAACTGAAAAGGAACTAAAGCTTAAACATAAACATATGGGTGCCAGCAGGGAAAGAGACAGAGAGACTTGTTAGTATCAGCCAAAGCATTATAGACTGGGAAAACATCGGCCAGGTGTTGGTACGGATTACCCCCTGCCCCAACAACCATGTATGTGGTAACAGGTAGACAGAGGACAGACTGGCCAAACCAATTAACTTGTTCTTGTAATTGTAATTGGAGTTTGTCATTTCAAAATTTCCTTACAAATCAAAGAATTATCAACAAAATACACTTGGACATATGAACAGTAGTGGTACTTGTTATGCATTCCCCTTGAGTTATATTATTGTCTGTTAGGTGAATCATCATTCACATAGATTTGAGTATCCTCTTGCTAACACCAGTTTAGGTTAAAGGAAGAGACACACCGCTGATCCGGTATCCTGTTTGGGTTGGATCCAGAAACTGCTGCTGTTTCTTATCAGTCTTAAAACAAAGTCCAGTGTGATTGGAGAATCACTATCTTACTACACTGCCCTTACAATGACATATGAGATACTGATCTATTCATGGAATCAGAGCAGCGATCACAGTTATTGTACTTGTCGGGAATCATGAATAAGAAGAGTCATAAAAGTTTGTGATTGTTGTCAGGTAGGTGGACACCGGACCAGTCCAGCAAACCCTATAAAACCTCCAGTCAATAAAAAGATTCTAACCACCACACACGATTACTGGAAACTCAAGTCCAGCGAGAAGGGAGTGTACTTAAAAGGAATTCATTTGACCTGAAATTACTTCAGTCAGCAAACCAAACTTCCGAAAAAGGGAAGAGAGAAAATGACACTTCTCACTCTTCAGCAGATGTGGAATATTTGTTTCAAATTACACTTTCAGTAATTAACAGATAGCCTTGGTTTGTTTTCTTTCTGCAAGTAGCACAAATTGTAGCAAAGTACCATATACAACTGGTTACCTGTCCAGAATATGCTGCAACACCTTGAGTAGACAGAAAACTATTAGGGCCTGGGATAACGGCAAAAACTTTTATTTTGTATTTTGAAAATAAAGTCAAAATGTTGAGAATAAATCAAAATGTCCATTATTAAACCAGGCCTAGAAAAAAATTAATCAGATTTTTTTTATTTGCATGAGAATAAAGTCAAAATGTTGAGAATTAAGTTCAGCTTTATTTTTTGACAGACCTAATAGTTTAAAAAAAAAACGAAATTAAAAGAAAACCTCTTGTTTTGTTCACTTTTTGAGTTCAAGTAAATATAGAAAGCATATTTTCAAAAGATATTTAGTTTTGTTGGCGCTACAGTGATTTACTGTAAGTCAAATTTTCTCACTTATCAAGAATCACATCATCATGCGAGTCATTCCTGAACAAGCACATTCATAGATTTCCTCAGGAAAAAGGACATTGCTTAATCTTATGTTGAATCAAGTGACACTGACTGATAGTGGTGAAACATAGTTTGTCACCAGCACGTAATGAAATTCAGACTTTTTTTTTGTTTTTAGTAAAAACTGTCTTATATCCCACACCTCTCTACACTGAAGTTTATCTTTTATTGCCCACATATTTCAAAAGGAGACTTAACTTTTACAATGAGATTTAACTAGAACAGAGCAAAAGTGAAAGCTTGTGCTAAACTGAGAACTTTCTTAACCATTAGAGCTAAAAGTTAAGTCAGCCCTGGTCATCCATAGAAAACTGGAAGTGGAAGATCAATCAAAACAATTGCACCACATCTTTTTACAGTCACAATAAGCCACCTGGAATTAACAACAAAGACTTACAACTACTGAAAATGTATTTAGGAACCTTTCTCATCAAACAGGCTCTAATAGATTTTATGTGTAGCCTTGTTATTCTACATTCTTTCAAAAAGACAGTCAAGACTGAATAAAACAGAGCAATTCAGACTTTAAAAAACATGTTTATTTAGTAAAGTTTATCAAGGTTAATGGACAATATAAGACAATATAAAAAAAGACACTTTATAAAATACATTTGATTTACAATTAAGGGCTATAAATGTTTGCACACAACTGTATAAACTAATGTACAGTACATTCATATGAAATGGTTTTAGGTTTGTAAATAGCTCATAGCCATGAATATAAAGACAACAGCAGAACAAAATGCTGTGTGTAAAAGGCCAGGCAGTGAATTCAAGTACATAATTTCCAGCCATGTGGACTGTACCAAAATCCAGTCACACTTGTAACACTGTAAGGTTTAAG
Source organism: Lutjanus campechanus (assembly GCA_027495735.1). NCBI lineage: Eukaryota > Metazoa > Chordata > Actinopteri > Lutjaniformes > Lutjanidae > Lutjanus > Lutjanus campechanus. Next base: position 21,423 of record JAJHUR010093100.1, read on the forward strand.
CCATAACTCAATTTCATCAATTAGGTCAATGGAGCTGGTTAGTAGGACCTTGTACGTGGGACAGATGGAGGTAAACTTTTTTTAAAGTGTCTGTCAAGTCTGAGATGTCCTGAGTGAGGAGGAATCAAGACATGCAAGACTGATCTGCTGTAGAGCTGAACAAAAACAAACAAGAATGCAACCCGGCAGGTTTTCTGAGGAGGGCTGGACGTTCACTCTGGTTCACCAACCAACGGACCGGACTTTCACTGAAGGATCCACTTGCTGTAAAAACAGGAGACACTTCAATCAAAGATCACAAAATAGACAGTTGTCTTATAGACTTCACAGTGAACTCGTACTGCTTTACCTTTAACTACAGGACTGTCTGATCCCTTATTTTCCCGGCTTGTGATGTTCTGCGACCACAAACTCCTGTGAATTCACTCCAGACCCATTACAGCCACCAGAGAAGAGACACGCCTGCAGACAGAGAGACAAGGTCAGCAATCCCACCCACCATTACTGCTAAAAACAATCCATTATCATTTCTCCATTAACACATATCAAACCTGCATCATCAATTTGTTTTTGAGCCCCAATTACAACTGCCTCAATTAAATCACTTTTTAAACAATAAAGTGAATGAAATGTTTTAATAAAAAAGCAAATTAAGAAAAAACAACTTTTTTTTTTTTTTTTACAATGAAGTCTTTGTGTTCACTTAAATGTTATAGCCAGATGGAAATAGTACTGCAGTAAGACTGCAAGAACAGAAGAGGGAGGCAGGAGGCAAGCTATTGCATTACTGAGAGTTACTTTACAGTAAAGTTGACACAACACCTACCTCTCCTCTCCAGGATGCTGCACATCTCCTGAGGATGACTTACCATGAACTGGAATCTCCTGCATAGAGTCTAACAACCTACAAAGAGCACAAATACTAAGAACACCAAGACTGCATGCAACTTGTGGCACAAATATCAAGGTATAAATGCTGAGACAGTAATGGAAAGTCTAACTAATATGTATGTGATGTGAACTTCATGACAAAGAAATGATGAATGTAAATCAAGACTATAGAACAGTTGTCGCAAGACGACAGAAACATGGGCCATCGCAAAGCTCAGTTTATTATTATAACCACTAGCTGGCTCGACACAAGGTAGGCAATGAACGACGTTTATTGAGGAAAATGCAGCTCCCTGAGTGTCAGGGACAACACGCAGGAGCAGACAGACGCAGCGTAACATCACGTGTAACTACAGAAGGAAAATACAGGCAATATTAGTAACAGTAAATTAGTTTGACTATTTGTTAGGGTTTCATTAGCCGTATTAAATTTGAGGGTCTTCGTGGGGAAGTCGGACTCAAAAGCAACTTTTTGCTCGGTTTGCATACATGTATTTTACACTGTCAGTGACTCAAGAAAGTAGGAATTAATTTTCGTCATGGAAACAGCTGCTTAAAAATTTGAGGGGTTTTTTTGTCCTCGCTTCGCTCAGGTGAACAAAGAGCAAGTTTGTTTTCCGGAATCTTCGCTGGAACTGAACGGGTCTGAGAAAACATCACCTACCATGTGTCAAGCTCAGAACTCTGAGGGGTGTGAAGAATGACACTGAAAGCGTATGAAGCGTTTAACGCTTGGGTGTTACTGAATGTACAGTATCTGGTCTGGTGAGTAGTGTCTGTCTGCCAAGTCATTAAACTAAAAGACCTACCTAACGAGGAAGAATTTCACAGTTAGAACGTCGTGTTTGGTTTGATTTGTTTATTAAAAAGCCTTCAAATGAAAAGCAACTTGTAAAGTAAATAAAATCATACATAACGGTGCTATAGATTCTATTTCCGCAAGAAAAGATAACACAAAAAGTGTAAAAAGAATAAAAACCACATTTGAACTTTTGATTTGTCATGCTAACATGTGCCGCAAAATCTTAGAGATTACTGTACAAACTGCCACACCAAGTATTATATTAAATCACCTCTAGACTGAATTATTTTTAACTCATTTTGATGAAGTTTTCGTCATCAACCAAAAACCTTAGTCTGAACACAATAATTTTGTTTACAAAGACTACATATATTTAAATGACTTCCCTTGTTATGAAATTATCAGTCTCCCAAAGGCCATATCCATTTAGAAAGTTTGAAAAGCAGAGTTTATTTGGCCATGAACAGTACTGCGTCACACTGAAATAGACTGAGCACCTAAGCCAGCATCCTATTCTGCAAAACATTTTGAAGGATCTTAACAGTAAAACAAGCAGAGGAACAGAAAAGGCATAAACAGCTCAGAAGAATGCGTGAACTGTAGACATTGTATCGTATGTTTTTAAATACGGGGCTGTCCGCAATACAGATTCTTCCAGTAAGTCTCAGGCGAACGCAACGCAATCCGCCATAGACAAGGGGGATGTATAGCGCCACGTGCATCAGCAGACGACGACGATCTTGTCATATTCTAAACCTGGAAAGAGAGCACACCACACATGTCAAAGAGCGTGTTTTACTCAGGATTCGCGCAAGACTGATCTTTGATGTTAAGTCAGCAATATTTATGTTTAATTGTTGTATATATTGATGTCTTGGCTGGACTAGATCTGCAGGAATTAAGAGCTCTGGCTGATGGTGATGGTTTAAAGTGTGACTTTACCTGAACTTATGGACACAAATTTATTTCAGAGCATATTTCTTTAATATTTTCCCAATCATGCCTACTTCTTATCAATGTGATTTATGATGACATGAAACATCCACTCTGTGTTCTCACCTTGTATTACACTCATGTGTCTAATAGCCATATCGAGGTGGTGGCGGCGGCACTCTATCTGAGTAAGGGTCTCTGGGGCGGGGAGCTGCATACAATGGGGTCCTGGACACCGGGGAGAGGCGGGACCGCTCGTAGGAGTAGCCATTACCAGCTGAAGGAGCAGGCGGAAGAGGGGCTCGTCTGATGGGGCTCCGGTCCCTGACCATGCTGGATGGTGGAGGGGGAAGCTGACGGCGCTCGTATGGGTCATGGCTCCCCATTCCGAGACGTTCTCTGAGCGCAGAAGGAGGAGGAGGAGGAGGGGGGATGGAACGCCGGTCATCGTAGGGCGTCATGCTGTAAGGGCGGGCTCTGAATTTTTCATAGTAATCGACCACCCCAAGACCATCTCGCTCGCCGTAACCACCGGTGGGGTAGGATGCTCTTCTCGGGGGAGGAGGAGGCGGCGGAGGAGGGTAAGGAGGCATGCGGCTTCTGTAGGGAGGCTCAGGCCTCTCCATCGGGTGGCGCGGAGGAGGAGGAGGAGGAGGGTAGTAGCCTCCTCTGGCTGGTGGAGGTGGATAGTCCTCCTCCCTTGGTGGCCCCCTGGGTCTGCTTTTTGATACCTGAACATGAATCCGCTTTCCTGAAAGAGAGAAAACCACTGTCCATTAGAGCTGCGGTAGGCTGAATATTTTTGGCATCACTGAGCAAAAGTTACATAATAACCTTTAAGCATGATACAATTCAAGTGTGCAAGGAGAAACTAGACTTCTACTCCTCCACTTGGCTCTATTTTCAGGCTTTAGAAAATCCAGCCTCTGGTGGAGACTTTGTTTAATCACAGCTTGGTAAGACAGTTGACTGCTGACTGCACTTTTAAAGGGATAGTTCCAATTATTAAAAAAGGTGTGGACAGGGTCAGCAACAAAAGGGATTTTTAGCCACCTAAAAGATGGTCTAAAAAACGTTTAGGTGTATGCCATATCAAGAATATTTTTACCTTACCACCAGACAACCTTTCTAATGGGAAACCACTGTTATATAATCTAAATATCACTATCTCAAAACAAACCAAACTCAATAGGCAAAAGTAGGGTATACTTAAGCTGATAGTTTTTTTTTTTTTGTAGGGGCCTTTTTTAAGTGCCTAAAATACCTTTTGTTATTGACCCTGTCCACAGCAGTACATTGCTTGGCTTCTGTGCTGGTACTCCCCTCTGGTTCTCTCAACTGCAAGCATGCTGAACACTATTTACTTTAGGATATACATGAACTATGATAAGTACAACAATCCCACTTCAAATAATGCAAACTACCTGTTTAAAATGTAAAAGGCTGAATACAAACAATATGGAAACCCCAACAACTTGTGGTCCATTTATTCAGTGTGTAATGTCATACTTACTTACCTTGAAACTCTGTGTTATCCAGACCCTCCAGGGCATCCATAGCTTCATCAGAATTGGGCATGTGTACAAAGGCAAAGTCCTTGACTATGGAGCACTCTGTGACTGTGCCATACTCTTCAAACAGCTCACGGAGCTCTTTATCAAAGCCCCTCTCTACATTGGCTATGTGGAGCTTCACAGGACCCTGGTTCTTCCCTCTGCTGGGCTCCACATTGATGGGCCTGCCATTCAGCTTGTGGAGATGGAGCTCACGGATGGCTTTGGTGGCAGACTTGCGGTCTTCCATATGGACAAAAGCATAGTTTTTGTACTTGGCACACTCTGTCACAGTGCCATACTGGGTGAACAGAGCCTCCACTTCATCCTTCCCAGCGTGCTGAGACAGGTTCCCAATGAAAATTTTCACCATTGTTGTTCCAGTGTACTTCTCTAAAGGACGTAAAGACACAATGAGACAAAACAGGCCACCATTAGTACAGTACAAGGACGATACCACATAACACCACAAAAATTGCAACAGAAACTCTTTCAACTGTTCCTCACTCATAACTATGTCATTTATAACACATCAAAACTTTTAAGAAATCCAAATGGGGCACAATTTTCCATTGCTGGCCATGTTTAAATTCAAATTGATTTAAGCATGTCTACTTGTCTGATGTCCACACAAAGGATTCAGTGCTGTCCAATATTAACCAGAAACTGTGTTATTTACCTGAGAAATACAGCTGGAGGCAGTACAGGAAATTCTTAACTCCTAGATGCACATGTGGGTCAAAATGACACAGTGGGCTTATTTTCTTGCAATATCTTGGCAATAAAACATAAAAGTTTTTGTTTTTATTACAAACATTTATTCAGAAAAATATTTCTGAAAGTAACATAGAAATACTGTTTTTAAGTAATACCTAAATAATCATTTTAATTCTATGTTAATCACTGCCGACATTTATATGGTGCCAATTCATGTCACTTTGTATACAAGCACATCAATATAGTAGTGGTATTGATTAAAATTATTTTAAGAAGCAAAATTGGTTAAGAAACACATCTGAACCACCACTTGCAAGTTATAGAAGAGACTTTGAAGAGTAAGAAACCTTTCAGATTTTCTCTTGTAATTTGTGTTCACTCCTTTTCCCCCTCACAAAGTGCCATTAGTAGGATCATATTTAAGCGACTTTCAAAACTTTCCCTTCATAATATGATTCTTTAAGACATTTACCGCCTTTGATTCAGAACATGATGACACAAAGTTTTTTATGCAGTCAATCTGAGTGAGGCTGACCCACATTTTTAGGCAAAATACGTTGACTACTGTAGGAACAGAAAGTAAGCAGAGAGAAAGCAGATGGTAAAGGTGTAACGTCATTATCAGGAAATAGAAAGCTTGTAATCGAGGCGACTGTAGGCTGGAGGCCACCGGAGCAAAACGGCCATCATATTTATCACCAAGTGGCACCTCTGATCTAATTATAAGCCATTAAATGTTGTTATCAGTCTACAAACATTAAATTTCAGCTGAATTTAACGCAACATACGCAGAAGAAGTTTCCCTGTTTCCACTTCCTGGTGCCAGAGCTGCTAACCAGCCTCGTTTAATTTGAATGGCTGGCAAGTTAGCATTAGCTTCCAGATGTTATCCGCTTTGTATCATGTGAGTCAACCAAATAAAATGCTGTTCCACCATTTACAATAAATGCAGTTGTGTTTGAATACGTGTGTAGTCTACAGTGATAACAAAAACAACATAAACTCTTATAAAACAATGTAAAAGAGACCATACTCACAGTTTGCGATGTCGCCACTACGAGGTCGAAACTCCAAAGGTAACAAACCCACAAAGAGCTGCTGGGAATTCGCGCACAAGCAGCAATCTGATTGGTTGATAAAACGTGTCGCTCAAAAAGTACGGGCTGTGATTGGGTAAAGGGATGAAGGAAAGTTTTGAACGGTGTGGTTGGTTAAGTTCAGTTTACTTTCACTTGTAGAAAACCAATTTGCTGAAGTAAAATCTCACTTTCGAATGTTTTCGAGGAAGAAACGGAGCTATAATTTAAGATAACTTCAATAAAGAACAAGAAATATATCAATACTTAAAAGTCCTGCAGTCATAATTTTAATTAAGTAAAAGTATGTACAGACCTTTTTCACAGCAGCCATTTTGACACTAAGTACTGTGGTGTGTCCCAAATCGCACACTTCCCTCAGTACACTGCAAATCAGTGCACTGTAAAGAAGTGTACTGAGTTGGACAGTACTCAATTTTCGACAGGTTAGTACTGTCCCAAATCAAACACTGCCGTTGTGCACTTACCGGATGATGCAATAGCTTCTTTCTTCTTCTACCTTTTAAAGTCTGATTGCAACTCGCCGTTTTAGTCTGTCGCCGACACTTGACATTTGTTTTGACATTTTTCTTATCAAAGCGAGCATGTTTTGTTGATATTGTTTTGTTTTGTGTGTACAATGAGTGTCTTTTCAAGATATTTATGCCGGTATCAACTCCGTAAACGT
>JAJHUR010093101.1:0-21044 GCA_027495735.1 Lutjanus campechanus
GGTTACTTGCAGTATACTAGTGTAGTGTACTTTCATATACTAAAAGTGGGCCAATTTAGTCCCAAGAAGTATACTTATAAGTATACTGTTAGTATTTTATATTAGTATACTTTGTATATAAAAGTATACTTTGGGAAATATACTTAAGTATACTGAAGTATACTTAATAAAATGTACTTGAGGTATACTTTTTTTTGGTAAGGGTGAACTTTAATAAGTAGTATAAGTGACTAGTTTTTCTGGTGATAACATTTAATTGTGACTATTTGTGCAAATCCTTAGTTGTAAGATGAATATAATAAGTTAGAGATTTACACTATTAACAATTTTCTGCTGGCATTCATCTCTTGCCGTATTTGTGCAACAGTGTGTTTCTTTTTGCCATAATATTTTTTTAAATGCACTTAAAACAACCTATTCCTCTTGACTGAAGAAGGTGGCACGCATTTGCCCCATTTTGAGTCAAATACTTTTATGTGAATGCGCACAGAGTCTGCTGAACAAAACCCAGTTAATAAAGAAAGTTGATAACCACCGTTGTGATAGCTGTTACATCTGACAAGGGCTTTTGGATTATGTTGAGACACTAATGCAAAGAAACCCTGGCAAGAACGTGCTTAGAATTACAACCCTCTGAAGGGGTTCACCTGATCACTTTATGAAAAAAATCAAAACAGACAGTGTTGTGAGGCCTGCTTTGGTCGTTTCACCAGAGAACAATGGGAACTGATCAACCTGTGTATCCAAGAACCCTTAAATCAGATTAAATCATGTTTTTTTAGGCAGTCTTTTTATGTAGAGTTGTAATAGGAATGAGATCCATGCGAGTCTTCCTTTTGTATCAAGCAGCAAGAAGTTGTAGTATGATGTTTAATTTGCCTTACTTGGCATCATGCACCCTGAACATGTGCACATTGTAGTGTCGATGCTGAAGCTACAGGCCTGTATCGTGCAGCTCTATGTGAGGTGAGATTGGTAGCCTGTGGAGGGATTGTTCAGGTGGGCTGCTGAGTGTCTCATGTCAGCCTGTGTGGAGCTGATGTGCTAACTTGCTGTGATGGGAGACCTCTAGGGACCTAGTCTGAAGAAGAAATTACAGTGTCAGGATGTGTGTGTATTCCATGAATGCACAAAGCTGCCTGATATTTATGCTGAATTGCTGTTTTGCCCTCTTCCATTGCACTGGGTGATGTGCTCTTTCATTAACAGGAACACAGCCACTGTATTTTATTTAGTTAGTCCCATATACAATGTTCTACTGTTGGAAATCCTCATCAAAGCAACAAAACTGGATAAGTCACTGCTGAAAGCATTCCCCAACAAATGCACAATTTCCTTGTGTTTGTGATCTCTTTTTAATGGCTTATGTCTTCAGTAGGAACCAGCGGGTTTGGGGCCAAATGCCACAGACAGGGTCTTGAATTCCGAGAGACCTATTAACACGTTTTTTTTTTCCACTTACTAACAATAAGAGAAATATTTTGAAAAATAAAATATCAGCCATACCGTAATAAATTCAAACAGTATGTATTTTAATGCAGAATGTAACAGAAGACAATTAAGAATACATGTGTAACTATAAGAGGTGACTACATGCAGGTCTCCTCAAGGCAACCCGAAAAGATTTTTTTTTTTTCAAAAATGATGACTCTCAGAGGTTTTTTAGAATACAGTTGTAAATATGCACAAAACTGTTGCTTAAAATATTGCAAATTGTGCATAAAAAATACATATCTCCCCCAGGCATAAAATAATAAAAATCCATTTTTTTCCTTCAACAAGACAGCTGTATTTCTCCCTGATGACAAACAAATGTTGTGGGGTTATTGTTGTGTTGACCTACTGGAGTTGTCAGTGCTATGAATGTTAATAAAGCTAAACTTACTGTTTGTAGTCTTCTTGCGCCCATGAGTTTTTGTCTAGAGTGGCAGTGGACTATATCAGGTTTCTTTATGTATATTTGCGTGGCTGGGCAAGAATAATTATCTGCTGAAGTTTTCTGCTGAAGTATTTTCAAAATTCAATCGAGTCAGTCCTCCTCTACGGAGTCCGCTGCGCCGAACTGCAACATGTTTCTATGGTAGTCAAGAAAAGACAAATGAAACACTGGCTCTGGATACCGCCTTCTGCATTTTTTGCAAGTTTCATGTCACTGTCTTCTTGTAAATGCTTGAGGGTGCGGGAGGATGACTATTCAGTTGGTTGTAATCAGCAGTCTTACCACTAGATGCTATTATATCCAACACACTGGACCTTTGATACACCATTCAGTTTTAGCTTCAGTTAGCTATACACAGCCTCTCTGCTGTCTCTGACGATCCCGGTCACATTTCCATTCACCTGTTTTTGTGTGCAGTTTCAATTTGTGCTTGTATTGTAATACAATACATTGTGACATGAAAATGTGACAGAGTACATTGTTGAGACAAAAAATATATGATATCAGCGCTTTTTTGCGCTTTTATTACTTCTTAAAGGAACAGTTCAGCCAAAAATGAAAATCCAGTCGTTATCTACTCACCTCATGCCAGTGAGAAATCTTTTTTAATCCTCGTAACACTCCCGGAGAATCATGGGGAAACAGGTTGCAGCGTTTTTCCAAACAATGCACATCTATCGTGACCACGCAAAAAAACGTAATAAAAGTACTAAAAAAATCTTAAAATTCCTTAACACTGCTTGTGCACATCCAGGTCTCCTGAAGCTGCCACATGCAGTTACTTGAAAAAACGTCATTTACGCCGTGTTATTAGCCTAAATCCTCACCGTTGTACAGAGCTACAAGCTCGTTGCACACGCACACCTTCTGTGGGGGGAACGTGCAAGCTACAAGTTGCATGCATGCACGTTCCCCACACACCAGTTCAGATGGTGCACGGATTAGCATGAGTTGAGTAGATAATGACTGAATTTTCATTTTTGGGTGAACTATTCCTTTAAGAAGTAATAAAAGAGCTGATATCACAATACATTTTGGTCTCAACAATGCATACTGTCATATTTTCATATCACAATGTATTGTATTACAATGCACTGTTAAAAGGATCTTCCACTCTTACATGATAATCCACTTAATATGTACTCACCACTATGCCGATGTGAGGATGGGTGAAGATCTTCAGTTCACAAAACAATCCTGGAGTTTACATTTTAGTTTACATACTATTATTCTGAGGTTAAACCCTGTCAACTGATATAGATTTTCTAGGTGGCTAAAATAAGTTTTGTTGCTGACCCCATCCACAGCAGTATTGCTTAGCTTCTGTGCCGATATTTCTGTCTGCTTCTCTAAACTGGGAGCATCCTGACCCAAATCTACTGCACCTCATACAACCCCTCTTTACAAAAAATGGAACTATCCCTTTACAGAATGAGTGCTAAATTAAAACAAGTGTTAAACATCTCCTTTCAAATACAAAAAATGCACAGTATCTCATGAATTCCTTCTATGACTTTGTCATCATACTGGCCTGCAGTATTTGTAATGGGTGTACACAGTAATATAAATTGGCTGGTCATTCCCATAAAATTTTCTGGGTAAAAAACCTTTACTTTGATTTTTTTTTTTTTTCTGTCTTACAAATTTTCCCTTCAACTACACTGGGGTTGGGTTGGTTTCTGGTTTTGTCTTGTGTACAAGTTTAAACTAGATTTTATGCAAACTGCCTGAATCTGCATTTGTCATTACTAGTACAGTGGATTTTCATTCATAGTGAAACATTCCTTTAAGGTTGTTTAAAGAAATGGTAAAAAAAAAAAAATCCTACAGTAAGGTAAGGTCTGTTCAGTGAATTTTATTGTGCCCTTTTTTCCATTTTCCCTCCAGATACACAAAAGATCCAGCTGATTACTGGCACTTCGAAGGAGGATTCTTCTTTATCTGCTATGTTGCACTGTCATTCCTGTCTTCATTGACCTGTTGTGGTATGTTTTGATTTTACTTAATAATACACTTAATAATACACTGTATAGTTACTAAATTAAAAGACTGCATTGCTTGTCCACAAATATTACCAGAACTAAAGTTTACAGAGCTCCCAGGTGTCAGGACAATATTGTAGAAAACAATATAAAACAGAAAATACAAGCTAAAAACAGCCGACCACAACCCTCTCAGTTCAACAACTCTCCACCTGTTTCAAAGGTGAAATGATGCCATCATCATGATAGTAACGCTAACAGACAAGGATGACACCTGGGGACGTCTGAAGAACTGTTTTTGAAAAAATATTTGAGATAGTAAATTTACACCTGAATACATTAAATAAAGGAGAATTAATAGTGATGTGTACTTTATTTGTAATCAAGTTTCCCACCCCAGTTTAATTGAAACAGTGAAAATCTTTAGATGTATCTATTCTGAATTTCTTATGTATGTTTTCAGTTTAATTAGGATATTTTACTTTAATATTACAGTTTTTGTTTGGCAGCCGTTGCTGCCAGTCATTTGACCGTTTTTTAAAGGTGGTATTTAAGGTTTATTGAAGGTGTTTAATGGTAATGATTTAGTTAAAAATTATGTAAAATAATGGTATTTTTCTGCAGAACTCTTAGCATTGCCACTTTATTGAAGGTGTTTGATTGTAATACTTTAGGAAAAATCTGTAAAATAATGGTATTTTACTGCAGAACTCTTAATGAAAATTTCTGTAAATGTAATGTATTTGCACTTCATTTGAATTAGGATATTTTACTTTAATTTTACAGTTTTTGTTTGGCAGCCGTAGCTGCCAGTCATTTACCGTTTTTTTGTACAGTGTGCTTGTTGCACTGGCTGCAGTGTCCATAGCTCTCTTTGTTTGTCAATCATGTTTGCTTTGAATTTTGTCATTTTTTCTGGTTAATTCTAGTATGGCTCCACTGAGGAAGGTTGTGTATTTATAATTCATAATAACTCCCCTGTCTTTTACACTTTATCTTTAGTCACATCGCTGCTCTGCCTCCTCGCCTTGTGTGGTCCGTCACTTGGTTTAATTCACACTTGTCATCTGTTGATGCAGCTCAAGAATTTGGAAGTGCTTGGTTTGATGCAACAGATCCTCCCATTAATAGCATGCAGCATAAATGCTGCCCTGTGCTGCTCTGTATTCAGGAGTCCTGTGTGTCAATTCATTTAATTTCTCACAGTACATTCAGGTAGCCTACTGATCCTTAGGATTTTTGAAAATTGTGTTGTAGGTAGCCTGTTGCTTTTATGTAACCTTGACCAGTGCTTGGGCTGGAAAACTGGACAGTGATGTATTGTGCAGCATATTGGTATGATGCCACTACTGTGTTCACACAAAACAATGATAGGCCAGCATTTGTATAATGCTGGTGGGTTTATGACTCTGGAGTTCTTCCAGTTTAAAGGTAAAATTTGGTACTTTTCATGTGGGTGTCCAGTCAGTGTTGATGATAAATACAATCAATTAAAGCAATAAATTCCTCAGTGCTGCTATTCTGACCAATACTCATCGAGCATGCCCCCTGGCTACCCAGAGGAGGAATACTTCTTTAACACCAACAACATCACTGTAACATCATTGGATGCAGGAAGAACAACAGATTTTGCTCCAGGGGAACTCCCTCTCTGTCCACATAGTAGGCCTGGGTAATATAGCTGAAATACCTGTCACCAACTTTCCTATCAGTTGATATCTAATTATTGGTCATGTAGATTGTAACTGATTAAGGGCTGGAAGAGACTGAGTAAAAGTCACAATATTTTAACCAGAGACCTCAATATTGTGACAATAATGCAGGGATGACTAATGGTACCTTCACAAATTATTAACGAAATGAGACTTTTTGATAAATAATCATCAGTCATGTGGAGATAATGACCAAGTCAGTGAAAGGACATATTAGAACAGCTAGAACAGCTTTTAAAACCAGGAAAAAGACGACACCTATCCTATATCATGATATATCATGATATAATATCCAAAATCTATCACAATATCTGGTCTTATATCATGATATATGATATTGATATATTGCCCACCCTACCATATAGTAGCACTGAGTAATTTATTGTTTCAATTGGCTACATCTACCATCAACACTGACCTGATATCTGCAAGAAAAATGACAAATTTTTCCTTCAACAATCAGACCAAACTCACCACCACGTCTACCTGAACTGACTGAAGCTAGGAACCAGTAGGGTCTATATTGCAAATTGATTCTGTTTGAGCTGGTGTTAGCCACCCTGTTGCATGTCAAGCCATGGGTGTCAATGTCCTGTCAAGTTGTTATGACACCCAAGTTTCAAACTGCAATAAAATAGTATAAAAAAGTTATTCAATATTCAGTGTCCCATACATTTACCGTTTATAACCCCAGTTCCAAAAAAGTTGTGTAAAATGTAAGTAAAAACAGAATTCAATGGTTTGTGAACCTCTTTGACCTATATTCAACTGAATATAGTACAAAGACAAGATATTTAATGTTCAAACTGATTCCACAGGTAAACAGGTGACCCTTGCCCCATCCTTGCTTGTGAATGACTGAGTCTTTGGAGGATGGTCCATTTATACCCAGTCATGATACTGTTATTTGTTACCAATGAACCTCTTTGTGAACAACTGTGTGGGCAAATAGTCCAACAGCGTAAGAATGTTTCTCAACACGCAACTGAAAGTCAAGTCAAGTCAAATTTACAAATTTAGGATTTTGACTTACAGTCCATAATATCATTAAAAGATTTAGAGAATCCACTGAAATCTCTGCATATAAGGGGCAGGGCTGAAAACCAAGATTGAATGCCTGTCACCTTAGATGCCTTCGGCAGTGCATTGAAAACCAACATGATTTTTAATAAATGATATGAGTGCCTGGGCTTGGGAACACTTTGGAAAAGTGGAAAAGTTTGTTGCTGCAAGGACTGCACAATTAATCACTATTAAAATAAAATAATCTGGCCAAGTGCTATATCAAAATTGCAGACTCAGAACCAAATCGCAATTTTTTTTGAAAAAGGAAAAATGTGTGAGAAAACAGCATTATAATGAGGTACTGTAATGCTGCAGATGTGACCTGTTCTTGTTCTCCAGATGTGAACATCTGGAGATTGGTTCAGACCTCAATACATATCACATCATCCCAATTTTAAGTTTCTTTTTCAGTGAACATGAAAATTGTAATGCAATTATAATTGATCATTTCCACTAATAAAAATTGCAATATGACTTTTTTTTAAAAACTAAATCGTGCAGCCCCAGTCTAAAGTGTAGCTGAATTTTACTCGAAAGGATTCCAACACCAGGCAGGACATCCAACAAAAACAAATGTTGGACGGAAGCATATGGTGACACACAAATACACTTGTAAGCAGAGAGATACATCAAAGCTGTGAAGATGGGTCTGGCTGTGAGACTGCTGCTTAAATATAGTAGTTAAGTTTATTTTAAAATGTTAAGAGTTAAAGAGGACCTATTATACTCATTTTTGGGCCGTTGTACTGAGTCTTGGACTCCTATAGAGCAGCTACACACGATTACCTGCACACAAAGCTTTGTAGATCTTCAGGACACTGTACCTCTCTCTGCATCTCCTCCTTGTGTTTCCTGCATCCCGCAAAAAACGGTCTGTGTAATTTACTCCACCCCCCAGCCCTCCTCCATGTACACCTCCTGTCGAGCCCACTCTGCTGTGATTGGTCACATTCCCGAGGACTTCTGAAGGGCTGCCGAGCCGCACCTCCTCATTTAGCCGGTGCAGGAGTAAACAGCGAACTTTACTAAGAATTTCTCTTTTGAAAATGACAAGTTTTGAAATACAGCCGTATGTGTTGGATCCCAAATCCGATCCGGAGGTACAGACTGGACAGCCTGAAGTTTCTCCAGAACAGAGGTTACTTCATGACGTCTCTGAATGGTAGGTGTAGCTTGTTATTGTCATTACCTGTTCACCTGTGCGGCGTAAGGATGGATTTCATTTTCGGCTAATCCAGCTTCGTACTGGCCCATGTTGACAAAACAGTCCTGTGTGAAATGCCGTAGACAGACAAACGCGGAGGTGTTTTTCTTTCGCTGGCCGGGAAAAAGCAACTCTATCCACTTCTGCCTGGTGCTTGCCTCTTTAGGAAAGTTAAACAAAGTTAACTTTCTCTCACACCAGAACAAACATTTTCTGGGAGCCATTGCTCAAACGTGCTAACACTGTGAAATCGTTGTAGACAGCAGAGCAGCGCACAGCGATACAACTTCTGAAGCAGAGTGGGGGAGAGGGCAGGCCTAGAGCATATGTCGGGGCATTCCCATATAAGTAAGTCTGGCACAGATTCACGTCAATGCGACCTCTTGTTTAAAAAAAGAGTGTAAAACACAGCGTGCAGAGCCATCCAAAACAGCTGCAGGGCTCACTTCCAAATGCACGAAATTCATTATTTGACGCGGTGGCAACATTTATAGGTCAGAAAAGAGGAAAAAGCATGATAGTTCCCCTTTAACATATGTGACCAGCCACGAGAAAACCAGCAACAAGTCTCCCGAGGGGCATTTTGAGTTATTTGCAGATTCTGAAAGTGCAGTTTCTAAGCTTTCCAACGATGCACTGATACTGGGTAAAACCTGAACAACCCTACATCTGAGATGGACTGATGCAAAGTGGAAAAGTGTACTGTGATCTGACGAGTCCACTTTTCAGATTGTTTCTGAAAATCATGCACGTCGTGTCCTCCGGGCTAAAGAGAAGGAGCATCTAGACTGTTACCAGGACAAAGTTCAAAAGCCAGCATATGTGATGGTGTTAGGCTGTCACATCTGTAAAGGCCCCATTAATGCTGAAAGGTGCAAGTTTTAGAGCAACATAATCTGCCATCCAAACAGCATCTTTTTCAGGGACATCCTTGCTTATTTCAGCAAGACAGGGCCAAGACACATTCAGCACGTGTTCCAACAGCATGGCTTCATAGTAGCCAAAGTGCAAAAGACAACAACAGAGACCCCGAACTACTGAGCACCTGAAGTCGCACATCAAGCAAGAATAAGAAAGAATTTGACTTTCAAAACTTTTACAATTTTTTTTACAACAATTAGTGTCCTCGCCTCTCACAGCTAAATGGAAAACTGATGTATCTCAGAATTAGTGTATATTTACAAAAAACAATTAAGTTTCTCAGTTTAAACATTAGATATCTTTGCACTGTATTCAGCTGAATATAGGTCAAAAAGTTACTGCAAATTATTGCATTCTGTTTGTATTGACATGTTACAGTGCATCCTAACTGGTTTGGAATTGGGAATGAACAAGTGTAATTTGGATCTTTTCAATGGTCTCATGCAGATAAACATGAAAAGTAACACCAGTCTCTTCCCCTCCTGTAAAGGTGATGATTGGCTGATTGTTTCTTAAACCAGCAACCAGCTGTTGCTGGTGGCAGCGCCAGCTGTGTGAATCACTGGACAAATGTGAGCAGTGAGTGGGCCACTGAGGGGCCGGATCAGTTCACAGAGAGGAGTGCACTGAGAGTTGAGCAGTTCAGTCTTGTATGTTTTTAGGGAAAAAACAATGATTACTTGAAGTGCCACAGTGTGATTGTCATGAACACATAAGCACAACAGTGTGTGGTGCAACAACCACCTAATCATTGCCTCCTTTTCCCCATGGAGCAGAGCAGCCAAGCATCTCTCCGTTGGACCAGTGTTAACTACATAATGCTTGTCTAATAGCTAATTTCACCTTTAATTAAAGGTGCTGGAAAGCAGCAGAGGCTATGTATGGCCTGACTTAAAGACACAGGACTGACGCTGATAAAGTGACACTCTACGTGAGCAGCTTACTGTGGCACTTTTAAAGTCATAGTTTGGATTATTTGGATGTATGACATACTTATCCATAGTCAGTGTATTACCTACAGTAGATGGTGGACAACACTCCCCCAGTTTGGTGAAGCATCAGGAGTACTGGTGTAGGAAGTTAAGCAATGTACTGCTGTGGACAGGATCAGCAGCAAAGTGTACACTATATTTAGAATATTTTGACCGTTTTACATTGCTGTCAGACAGCCTTTTCTGACATAGAATTGATGTTATATAAACTAAATATGGCTCTTTCCAAAGCAACCAGACTCCTGAAGGGAAATAAGTGATTTTATCTCACAAAACACAGAAGTTGCTGGCCTACTGCTGCCTTGATCAGTTAGTTTGTTTGTGTGATTGTGTGACTTTGGTGTTTTAAAAGTTAAGTTCAGACACAAATCAAACTAACAGATGGAGGCAGTGGTAGACCAGTAGCTCCCATGTTTGTAAGGTAAAACAAGAATTTTACTAAAGGAGTTTGACTGCTTTGAGAGAGCAATATTTGACTATCAGTGGTTTACTGTAGGGAGAGGCTGTCTGTCTGGCAGAAAGCTAAAATGGTGAAAATATTCAAAATAGAGTATGCACTAACACTGATTTTGTTTTGTCTGTGATTTGAAAATTGCAGAAAACCATATTTTGATTTCAGTAAAACTTTGAATAACTGTGCAGCCCTAGTCAAAAGTAGTACATGGCTTAGCTTCCTATTTGCACTACTCTCTGCTTCTGTCAGCATGCTGACTGTCATACAACCCCATGTCAGATAATCTGTACTATCCTATTAATGTTCAGTAAAAAAAAAAGAGGGAAATGTGAGGTTGTGCGATTCAAAGTAATTGTAGTATAAATGTTGGCAAAGTGCTTTTACAGTTCAATGTTTGAGTATGTTGTTGTATCATTGCAGACTGATCTGGAGGTACAGATTTGTGATAAACTCAAATATGTGGTTTGTTTTAATTACAAAGGATGGCCAGGAAATAAAAACAACTTGCAAAAGGAAGGGATAAGGAAAGTGAGGGAATGAAGGAATAGAGGAGGTGATAGAGATCAAAGAGGAGGAGGTGGATGAAGAACGGAGGAGGAGTGAGGCAGGGACGCTTGTTCCCTCGGAGCTTCACTACCTGTCATGGTGTGCTGAGTTAAGTCGCACTAAAAGACACACACGCACACAGCAGAGGTCTTTGCCTCATCTCTCAGCCTTGTTCCTCATTTCTCTCGCTTTCCATCATAAGCTGCTGCTTTGTGATGTGTGTGACAGCGACATGTGTTTGTGAGTGTGTTTGTCATTACTGCGCTCACTGTTTGCTTTGGTGTTTATGGATGCATCCACATGAATGTTTTCCCCTCCATGTACTACACACCATGTACAGTTGAGTGTGTGTTTGTATTTGCACACACACATTCGATGGCTGGCACAGTGTAGCAGCAGTAGCAGCTTCCCCTACTGTAGCTCGTCTGCTCAACCCACACCAAATGCCTCCCTACACACACACACACACACACACACACACACACACACACACACACACACACACACACACACACGTACAGCTAGCCTTCCTTCTCTCTCTAATGCCTCCTCCTCCTCCTCCTCCTCCTCCTCCTCCTCCTCTATCTCTCTTTCTCACTCTCAGTCTCTGGCTCATAGCAGTTGCTTCGGCAGAGCGCTAGAACAGAGTAGAGTGTGCGTTTGCTGTGGCGTGTGTGTCCAGAGCAGCGATCGCAGTGGAAACGGAGAGAGAGAGACAGAGGCAGATAGAAAGGGAGAGAGAGTGAAAGAGAGAGAGCCATCCAGAGGCAGGACTGAGAGGACTGAGAGAAAGATCACTCCTCACCACCGTGAGTACTGTACTCTATATACACGCTTCTCTCCATTCACTCACTCTAAGCTGCTGTGCTGTTTCTAACTAACTGAACTGGGCTGTGTGTGATACAGTAGACAGGTGGACAGTGGAGACAGTAGACAGCAGGAGTACAGTAAGGACGCATGGGAAGATGCTCAGGATCACTTTCAAATTGTTGCCTCATTGTATTCCTCAGTGTGAAGCTGCTGAACGCGCCATGTATATGAGCGTGTGTGCGTGCAAGTCATAAAAGTGTAGACATGTGAAGATGTGTATGGAACTGACTTGTGCATAAAAATACAAATGAAATAAGAGTTGTTTGTGCGTAGGTGCTAATGAAACATTGACCTAAATTCAGTTATACTTGCAATGCAAATTTCTTTTTCATGTATTTGTGTTTTTGTGTGTGTGTGTGTTTTGCAACTTAAGCATTTTTGCTTCATTCATTCATCACCTGGTGGTGTGATTCAATATTTGCAGGTTTTTCCCACACACTTCTCTCAATTTTGTGTGTCAAACATGCTGCCTTTTGATTGGAACTACATGACTTAAATCACACTGCGTGTGCTGCTGACATGTATATGCGTGTATATAGACCTTTCACAATGAATGCGCTGCAGATCAACACACACACACACACACAGCGCTGGTGGGACAATTTCACACTGTGGTGTGTTTTACTTTTTTTTGTCCTTTTGTCATTTGCTCTCATCTTGAGGGGATATTCATCCACCTCATTTTTCTCTTTCATGCACGTATATTTTTAACACTTTTCAACATGTGAGCTATATTCTGAGGAGAAACAACACCATGCTTTCTTGAGTTGTATTTCCCCGCATCATATCTTCACACCCTCCACTCATCACCACCAAAACCAGAATCAGTTACTGTAACCGTGTCTCCACAGTGAGATAAGATTAGTTCATTTTCCAGTTGTCTCAGGGAGACAACTGGAGACTGTAGAGGCGTGATATAAAGTGTAGTGTTGATGCTGAGGACAGCAGGGAGAAGAGGTCGGGGAGTGGGGGTGGAGGGGACTAAAAAGAAGGATTATGATAACTTCTTAAAAAGAGGGATTATGATAAATGCTGCCATCCCCTTTTTCCCCCCTTCCTCACTCAGTAATTATTTCTGGAAAGCCACTTTCTTTCTCTGGCTTCTCTGTAGCTTTTGTCAGCTCTGTTTTCTTTCGCCAGACGCCATAAATTCAAAATCAGACGCACTTAAATGCTACTGTAGAATTGTGAGAATTGTTTTAAAATGCCATTTCCCTTTTGCCACTGTCTGCTGGTTGATATTTTACATTTCTCACAGCTCTTTTTTACATGAACACCCAGTGATTTTGTTTTAATAACATTCCACAAATTTGTTTAATATCAAATGATTTACAATCATCTACAAGTCCATCTAATAAAATATAAGCTTTAGCTTTTTTGTCATCATACTGTAAACACTCATATTGAGAGGTGAGTGCCTCCATTACGAGAATACGTTTCTTCACATCAAATAAAAAGCACATTTCTCTCATAAAGAAAATATGTTTCCAGCGGGAAAGAATTGTGCACGTTTATCCAATACAGAGTAAGCAGGAGGCAAATGAGTATCTGCACAGATACAAGTGTATTTGCTCCACAGATGTACGTGTGTGTGTGTGTGCGCACGAGTGTGTCAAGGAGGGTGTTTTCCTGGAGGATCAGGGAACGTTAGTTGGGGGCTGCCAGGCTCTGGAGGAAAGTGTCGAGGGGAGGATATCTGTGGCTTTTGTCGGGATTTACTCTCACAATAAGGATTTAGTGGGTGACACTCGGGCAGGGTGTGTCTACATCAAAGAGGCTTCTCAGCGTGGAGCAGCAACGCATCAGGAAACACTGCTGCTGCTGCTGCTGCTGGGAGGAAGAGCAGAGCTGGGAGAAAGTTGGCTTTATTGGTTTTTCTTTGGAAAGGGGAGACAAAGTCGAGACGGTGTGCGTGATGAGTGCATGTTGGAGCACTGCTGTGTCCATGCAAGTGTTATTCTGTGTAGATGTGAAGTTCTTTAGTGATCGTAGTGTCAGGATGCAAACACTGACATTTACAACCTGACCACAACAGCTGTGCTTCTCAAATCCAGTGTTTGAAATGAGGGATGTCCCGTTGTTCTGTGTACAATAACAGTAGCACCTGGAACACAAAAATGGGCTGTTTGGGACAATTCTGGGACAGCAGACACTTATCATCATGATTGAAATTAGTACTTTTCAGTGTCATGGAATATACTGTTTATAATTTCAATTTAAAGGTGTTCAATGGTGTTTAAAATAAAAATAATTGAGTATGTAAATTCATTTCCATTGCTGTATTCCAATCAGAAGCAGATTTGTTTGTGCATTACAGTATGACTTAATGTATTTATTGATCAAGCAGAAATAAACAAGGAACAATTACTCAGCCACTGACTAAAAGAATAATAAGATATAATGCAGTGAACAACTGGCACAACTTCATGGTGGACACACTCAGTCCTTGAAGTGATGCAAGTTACTGAAACAAAGTTGTTAAATTATATTTGTTATGTAGAATGAAAAAGTTACGTCTGGGACAGTTAAAAGTAGAATTCAGGACAGCTGTAGGACGCTGAGGACACTTTGGAGTGGTGCAGGGGGTACTTGAGGCTTTTTAAAATCTTAAGATAAAAATATCATCATGCAGTACTCCTAAAATAATTAATAAAACAATAAATAATTGAAAACTGTCAACTGCTGTAAAACCTCACAAAAGAAGAAAGTAACAAACGCGATCATGTTCACTGTGGGTGGGAATCCAGTTTCTGTATGGACAGACCAAAATCAACAAGACTTTGTAGATGAAACATAGCAAATAGAAATACAATATCAAGAAGAATATATTTTAATAGAATTTACCTCTATGACCTGACGCTGATGACGCAGCACTGTAGTACACGTCTTTATATAAGCACTATTTTTCTACAAAAAAATTAGCTGGGGGGAGAAGAAAAAAAATGTGTATACACACACACACACACACACACACACACACACACACACACACACACACACACACATATATGTGTATATATATATATGTTTATTTATTTATTTAATTTTCAAAGGTGGCACATTATTGAAAGAAGTGTAAGAAGCACTGACTGAAAATGTCAAGAATCAGAGAGGGGAAAAAAAAACTGGACCAGAATTTGAAGCTAAATGAAAAATGTGTCTGTCTGCTCCAAATGAAAGCTAATAGAGAATAAAGCTCCACAGTCTAATTGCCGACTGTTTCATCATCATCACCCAATAATTTCTACAATAACAATTCATTCTGAATGACATATTCCATTTACATCTTTCTTTCTCTCATAAACATCCATTTTCATTAGAGAACATTACATTTTACCCTTCAACTGCTTCTCTAATTTATCACACACACTTCTCCTGACTGTCACAGTCAGACGCCATTCAAAAAGTTTCCCCTGTGGAAGCAGCTCCCCACATGCATACCAAACCCTCACCATTTGGAGCTCTCTTCAAAAATTCCTCTGCATCTCTCTGCTGGGGTTGGTACAGTATTTAAT
Source organism: Lutjanus campechanus (assembly GCA_027495735.1). Lineage (NCBI taxonomy): Eukaryota > Metazoa > Chordata > Actinopteri > Lutjaniformes > Lutjanidae > Lutjanus > Lutjanus campechanus. The sequence goes on from JAJHUR010093101.1 coordinate 15,201, forward strand.
CTCTTTAAGCACAGTTGTTATCCGAGCCCACGATGAATTGTATCACTGCTGTAGCTTGTTGCACCTACAAGCTGTTTTTTGAGTGAACATCTTTGTTGCTTTAAAAGTGAATGTACAACAGTGTTGTGTGTGTGTGTGTGTGTGTGTGTGTGTGTGTGTATGTGTTTGTTGGTATTGTCTGCTGTGCTGTTCTGACAGCACAGATAAGTCTTTTTTTCCTGAGGCCTAATCCCTCCTCTACACAAGAATGAGCGATGGATGGAGAAAAAGATGAGACACATTGGTGTTGAACACAGTGACAAGTCCCTGAGAAAATGTGTGTCTGTGTTGTTGTGTGTCCTGGTGAAGACAACGCATCGACGAAGGCTCTCAGAACGGAGCGAGAGTGGGATTTGCATGTGAACAAGGGCTTTAACGGAGCCGTGAACCGTTAATACGCATTCAGAGAGGTTTTTGTAGCGAGCGGCCGGAGTTGTTCAGAAACAGGTGTTCTGCAAATCACAGCAAACACTCTCTTCCAAAATATTTTCCTCAGCAGCTCTATTCTCTGTATTCTCTGGCGCCGTTCGCTTTGCCAGCGCTTTCAATAGCAGTTGGGCTCTTGTTCAGAAAACATCCAAAAATGATTTGGAAGATGGAAAGAAAAAGACTGCATCCATGTTGTTTTTATCCATTTAAATTCATGCCGACATAATGGACTCTGGTACACAGAATAAAATACTTTATTCTAAAAGTTAACATGTTTTTCAATTAATCTTATTTTGTTTTCTAATTATGGCTGTTATTGACAGACGTCAATGGTGATATCAGCATATTACAAAGTGCACATATACAGTACCTCCATTCCTTTGATGCATTTCTTCTTTTTAAAAATCATATTATGTCTGAGACCTTGGCAATATAAATGGTCCACACTGGTATTTTTGCTTATTGTGATATAATGTATCTTCAAATGCTTCATGTCCCAAATCTGAAAAATCTGAGATAAATATGTAAATTAATAAACCTGAATAATTTCTAAAAGTATTGAAATTCTATCATAAAAAAAAATACAAAATTCAATCAGTCATCATTTTTTACTAAATAAACACATAAAATATATTGTCCACATGGCAAAAGATTTAAAATATTTCTTAACATTCCATTAACAGTTTTCTGTTTTTAGTTTTGAGTGATGCATACTGCGAGGCCTTGTTTTGGTGTCATCTGTAATAGAAATATTTCCCCAGTGCCTACAGTGGCATGTTTTCTTATTATGTCATTTTTGAGACTTCATATTCCTAAAAATCTGTCCAACCTGGGCTCAGAGCTACAGACTCGGTGCTGTTTCTCTCATTCTCTCTCTGACATGAACTATGGAGCTGCCTCTCTGCTCCTCTGCCGGCGCCACTTCACAGCACCACCTTGCGTTGTCACCACCAAATGTAACATTATCCTGTGCTCTTAACCTTCCATTTACTTAGCTGTTTTGACTTTTTATTTATTGATTCATTTTAAATTTATTTACCTTATTTCTATATTTAGAGTTTTTAATCCTGCCACTGGTGTTTCCTCACTTATGATAGTGTTTCCTCAGTTCCTGTTTTTAATGAGCGCAGTTCTTATTTTAGTGCTTTATTAATTACAGAGTCAGTGCTTTGGGTATGTGTGTGTGGGTGGGGGTTGTTTATTATTTTATTGTGTCATGTTTTGTTTGAAAAGTGCTATATAAATGAAGTCTGATTGGAAAGTGTGCAACGTTATGATGAGAAAGACTGAATCTTTACCTTTCTGCTGCACAGAGAATGATGCTCTGGCTCATGCTTTTTATTTTAGATGGATTTAAACAGGATCATGATCTCCCGTGGCCCGTAAGAGTCACCTGTGTGAGGTCAGTTTTCGGAGGGTTAATGTGCCTGCAGACATCGTCTCTGTCTGTATTGTGGACATCGTTTGTGTCATTACCTAAAATGTCGACAGTGAGCGTCTACAGTGGCAGAGTGCAGAACACTGAATGGCTGGATGTACAAGTGATAAAGGGAACTCGGCAAATAATGGCTGTAAATTGTCAGCCGAATGTACCAGTTGAGCTCATTTTCACCAGTTCATGTTCCCACAGTGTATTACAGAGATTTACTGAAAGTCACTGTTGGTGCAGGAGTTCACTCTGATACGCTGAGGGTCAGCACACAATCTCATTCAGCCTTATTTAAAAGCTTTATTCACTTTCTCTAAGCTTGTTGGGACATAATTTGTCCTCACACATAATTGCAGATGACCACAGTGTCCACTGTGTGTCCTGGATGTCCCCTACATTGACACTAAGTAAGCCAGTTCATGTTGGGTGCAGTATTAGAAGTTGGAAGCCTGCTAAGTCCCAGAGTTCACTGTCAAGGAGATCATTTCTACAGCTTTGTTCATCGTGTTTTAGTTCAGTCAGCAACATATAAATGTGCTTGAGAGCTGTGCTTTGCATTTACTTCAGTCATACTTCATGTTTTTCATTTTACATATTATAATTCCATGTTTCAATTCAAACAGGTCAGTAACAAAGGCCAACTAAATCTTATATCATTTACAGTAGTGCTTCTTTAATAATCATTCTATCGTGATTCAAGTTGGGATGTACTGTTGAAGGTTGTAGAGGAGATATTTTTCCTTTTTGAGCAAGTTATTTTTACAGAATATAAATACTAAGAGAATAATTCCAGCGTTGCCTAAAGCCATGCAGTGTAATAAATCATGAGCAAAATGGCTGCCTTTTGATTAAGTCTGGCTACATAGCCTTTGGCCATGTTACTCACATTAACAGCATCCCTGCTTTTAATTCATGTCTGACATTTTTGTTGTTTAAATGACTGCCTTTCATTTATTTAAACTTTATTGAATCTTAAGAGTTGTGGAAGGCCGCGATGCTGATATATCAGTATATTAGTACACCCAACTATTCTCTGTATTGTAATTTCCTGGTGATACATGTGCGGCTCATAGTTTTAAAGGAATTCAGCTCTTCCTATTCATATGCAAACTTCCCCACAGTGGTTCATTGTTTTTTTTGATATCGAGTGAAACGTGTCTGCACACACAGTAATTAAACTGTCATGTACTGAAAGTTGGCATCAAATATCTTGGTCTCATAATCTTGTTGATTAACTCTTTAATCAAATAGTTCCTGGTTTAAATCATCATTTTTGAGTTTGAGACATTATCTTTACAGCTGCTGGTGTTGAGACAACATTTGATATTTGAGAACTTATTTTGTTAAATGAAATTGATTAATCTGTCGATTCTTTTCTCGATTAATCTGTTACTTTGGTCTAGAAAATGTCAGTGTGGGGTGAAGAAAACAATTAAAACCAATTAGAGATTATAACAATAGTTTAAGACATTTTCTTACTCATACATGGTGGTAAAGTAAACAGAAAGTGTTTAAACAGTGGTGCTGATATTACTTTTAACATGGAGGCAATAAAGGAACATTAAAATCCACCTGCAGTCATGTTTTATACAATGTAAATACTCTGCAAGAAGTAATAAATTGTGTTATGTTTTTTGTAAAATAAAAGAACTGTAAAACTGTAAAATACCTTGTTAAAATAGCTTAAATATAGCTCTACACCTTGCTTTCATTTAGTACTCAAGTATTCATGAATATGCAATTGGGCCACGCCCTCTCTACACCCCCCACAACTGATATATCGTCCTTTGGTGCTGGCAGTAAGTAAATGGGGTGATGCTGCTGCACTGCTGCTCACTATTTGAGGAAATTGACATTTCACTTTGACAGATAGTAGTTGAATAAAAACTGGTTTGCAACCCATTTTCAGTCCTGAGCCCAAGTTTGGGAAACCCTGGTTTAAAGCCATCATTGTGTTTTTGTCAGACACTTTCAAACATTCATCTTCTTTTGAAAATGTCAAAAAATGGTGAAAAATATTAATCAGTGATGATGATGTCCTCAAATGTCTTACTTTGTCCACAACCCAAAGATATTACTTTCAGAGAGCAGTAAGGAAACCAGAAAATATTCACACTGAAGAAGCTGAAATCGGAGAATTTTACTTTTTCTTCTTTAAAAAAAAGTTACTTGAAAATGAATGATGTAAAGTTGAAATGACTTGATAATAATAATCAATAGTGATGTAGGCTAACAATATATTGAATACATTGATATTGCAATAAATAAAGTCTTGATACGGATGGTGGCAATAATTACTGTGATATGACGTTTAATTTTATTTTTAAAGAAAGCAGAAGCACTTTAAGTCAAAAGAAAAAACAAACAAACAAAATGCTGTGTGCATCAGATTTAGTATTTAATTAAGGACTTTTTTTTTCGAGCCATCATATTTATTTGTTTTTCAGTATTGCAGTAACTCTTGTATCATGGACTGTTTCTGGTGTATTATCATAAATGTAGTTTTTGGTTTGTTGCATCCCCAGTAATCAATGATAATGATCATTAAATTCAATTTTTTACAAAAGTGAAAGCACATTAGATAATTAAATGCATTACAGTGCATTTGTGGCCATGTATTCTGAAAAGACAATTTAATAAGTAAGCCTGCTAATAAATGAATAAATTGACAGTGAAATATATTAGAGATGTTACCATGCCAAAAACTGAAGGTACAATAATACCATGATAAAAGGTCCACAATACATTTATTGCACTATAAAAAAAAAAACAAAGAAAAATGATGACTAGAAAAAATGTCTTTTATTAAATAATAAAGCTGATGTATGCAGCATTTTTGTTCCTTGTAACTTAAAGTTCTGCTTTCCTTCGTTACTGAAATAAAACCAAAGTAGCAGCTAAGCATGAAATAATTCACCATATAGTACCAAAGTAGATGATACCATGACAAACATTATATATTATATAATATATATTATTATTATACAGTATAATCAGTACTCGAGTTGAGGGGGGATGAGGGCAGATGGCATCCCCCCTGAAATAAAAACGATCAAAATCATCCCCCCTGTAAAACTGCCATCCCCCCTTTCCATCCCTTCCCTTTTTACAGTAAATGATGGAAGTATAACTTATAATTATATATAATTATTTAATCATTAGAAAGCAGTACGCATGTTGAGTAAAAGAAACAATAATATCTGAGGGCACAGGGGCACGCAAACATGCAATGACGCAACATGATTGTTAATTTCAATTGGTTGATGCCTGATGCCAGCGGGAGCGGCACAAACTGCAGCGCAGAGCGACATCTTGAGGATTAACTGCACTGCAATGTCAGCATGGCCAAACGAGCGGCTGGACAACGCGATGTTAGGGAGTAAAAAGACGAAAATTACAGGTGAGCTATAAATCAAGACTCAGGAATCTCAATCATTACTTTTTATTAATCTATACAAAAGTCGCCAGACTCGCCACAGGTTGCATGCACAATAACAACACAGCTAGTTTTCCAAACTCGCCGTGTAGCCTCCAAACTAGCTGAGATTAACTCACGCTAACGTTAATCTCTCTTGTTAACTAGTTTGCTAAAACACAGGACTTGTCATTCAGTCACGTTAGATTCGGGTTTATGAGCGTGGCAAACGTGGAACAGATATTTACTGTTAACGTTAGACGAGAGTTTGTCTCAAATATTTTACCAGTATTAATGATGAAATATTCTTCACGTGGCTGTATTATTTTCACCAATAGGACTAGTCAGGCAACAAAAATAAGTGAAGATGTTAGCTAAAATTCTGACGTTCAAGGCAGGTGACATTAAAGAGTATCTCCAACGAGTTTCCCCCCCCTTCTGGGGCCTGTTGCTGTGGCCTGTAATTTAATATTACAGACTTATTTACAGTGTTTTGTTTTGATAATGAATTTACATGAATCCCCCCCCCCCC
>JAJHUR010093103.1:0-20919 GCA_027495735.1 Lutjanus campechanus
TGAGTTCTACCTGTACATGCTGAGGCATAAAGTGTTACAACTGTCCCGGGTCTCCCCCACTTTATGTTCCACAAATTCTTCAGCTAGACAATTTAGTCTGTTTATTTGTATTTTGGTGTGTGCCTTGTCAAATGGAACGCTTGCAAAGTTTGCAAAGTTTCTTCAACAGAGACAATTGTAGTTGTTGACTCACCAATATGCAAGTCACAAACAGGTCTCAAATCTTCACCTTCAAGTGATTGCATTGAAAATCAAGTCAAGTCAAATCGTGGTCAGACAAGTCCTAGGTCGCAGTCAAGTTCAGGTCATTAAAAAGTCAAGTCCTTTTGAGTAAACAGTCTCAAGTCTAAGGTAAGTCTCAAGTCATGAATACCAAGTCAAGTCATGTGTTACGAGTCCTCCACCCCTGGAAAATACAGCTACTTTTATAGGTATTGTATTTTTTTAATTCAACAAAGATTTTGCACATATAAACTTAAACCTTCATAATCACTCTTCTATCTTGATATGGAACTTTGTTTGGAATTAGGAGAACCGTCCCCTTAAGGATCAGTTATAACTTAGTTGAAAAGTTTGTTGCTCAAAACTTATATGAGTGTCATGTCTCCATGCTAAAAATAACTTAAGCACATGCAGTCAGACGTTGTCTTATGATAAGGCCATATATGACACTCTGCAGTGTGCACTGGCCGGGCTCTTTGAAGTACCTAACCAGAAAGACGGGTAATGAAAAGTGGGACATGGCAGGATGAGGCCAGGGAGACTAATGCATTCACCATCCTTGACAAGTCCAGGTCCGAACCTCTGATCCAGTTTTACCTTTTGGACACACTGTCTTGCAGTTTCCTGGCTGCCAGAGGCCCTGCAAGCACACTCTCCAGACACAGAGTGAGATCAGATAGGCAGGGACAGAAGATACAAACACCATGGGCACCGCGGACAGGTTCAGCAAGAGAGGGAGAGGGAGCACAAACAGAATCACAGTTGTGCACAACATGCAAGGTGTGCTAAAATGCCTGACCTCCTGTCAAGAAAAAGTGCCAGGCTTCGTCAGTGGAACAAACCGGGCTTGACAGGGGTCAGACAGTCTCGCTGTAGCAGACAGAACCAGGCAGGTCCAACCTGACACGTTCCCTCTCCCTTGTATAGATTGTCGACCTCTATTTCACTCGCCATGCTCACACCTCCGGCTGTCTTCCCAAGTTGTTCCCTTTGTGTGTGTGTGTTTTTTTTTTTTTATCCATTATCTCTCATTGCTAATCTGCTGTTTCTCTGGAGTGATGCCGCCTGCACAAAGAGATAACAAAATAACAACAAATCCCAATAGTTCTCACGGTGCAGGTAGACAGAAAACGCTCAGCGGTGTTTCGGGGAATGATGTACTGGGTGTGGTTCGGCTCTATCAGCTTTTAAAGTAAGCGGTGTAAAATGGTGAGCGCTTTGATAAGACAACTCTTTGATACATTGCGGTTTCTCGTCACATTCAGAGAGGATTTGATATCAAACGTAAAGAGTTATCAGACACTGAAAAAGTTTTAGGTATCTCCTCACATGTGGACCTCCAGACTTGTAAATGTAGCTCAGAGGATTGTCTGATTGATGTGAGGTTAGAGTGGGTGGAATATTTTCTTTTGCTTTGGTCAGAAAACTGTCTAACCTGTGTAGATCAAGGAACAGGGGTTTGCTAAACTACTCCAGGCCATTCCATCAAAATTTGGAAGATTCTTTTAATCTAAGACCACATGCACTTTCAAAAAGTCTGCAAGTGTTCTGAAGATTTTGGTATTTTCAGATCTAGAATTAATATGTTCTTTATTAGAGAGTATTAGCCCTTTTAATAGTCTGAAATGACCCTCAAAGAAAGTCTAATAGTAGTAGTAAAAGTAGTAAATAGTAAAAGTAAAAAGTAAAAAAATAGTAAAAGTTTATGGTACAGTTCTGGTGCAATTTGTCCCTAATTACCCTCTAATTCTAATTCTGTCTAATAAAGAACAAATTATTGCTAGTTTTTGTCAATTTTGATACAAAATACTGCTTGTTAAGTCTTAATAGTTTAAAATATGTTTTTTTTTAAATGATTCTTTTTGTTTTTTGATGTCTGATTCCAAAATTTCTCCTTTTTTCCCTTCCTCCAGACAACACAGCTGGAATTGTGACGAAGCGGAGTGGCTTCAGACGACGTCTGCAGGAGATTTACTTCCTTCCCGTGGTAATTGAAGATAATGGCTACCCACCTAAGAGCAGCACAGGCACCCTGACCATCCGTGTGTGTGGCTGCGAATCAGATGGTTCCGTGCTAACCTGCAGCGCGGAGGCCATCTTTCTCCCTGTGGGTCTCAGCACAGGAGCTCTGATCGCCATCCTTCTATGTATCATCATCCTCTTAGGTGAGACCTGTTGTCATCTGGCTTGTAAACAGTCTTCATTTTAGCAGTGTCATTGAAAATCATGAAGAAAACAAGGAATTGATGTATGTCTTACTATGGTGCTACAGCCCTGATTTTAACCTCTTCCATTCCGCAAGGGCGTGGCTGACAATACTCTCTTTCAGAGTCTGAAGTGGGCTCAGTTTTAAAGCTAGAGTGAAGATACTGGCATCATATAAAAGTAGATGACCAAAGGAATCTATATAATACTAGCCTGTTGGGAAGGGGGGTAAATAAAGCTATGTTTTGGCGAGGGAAAAACTGGCTTGGCCATTTTCAAAGGTTGTAGCTTGACCTCTCATATGAAGATATCTGCATGAAAGTTAGTTACATTGTAAATGTGTTATTTTCGCCTATTCTATTTGAATATTTCTGCATACAGGGATCACTGAAGAGTATTGAAATTGCATAAATTGGGTTTGACTGGAAAGCTGAGACCCTAGTGGATTTAGTGAGCCCAATCATATTCACGTTTGATGTTGCAGTCACTATTGTAGCCATTTCTTGGTAGCATGACCATTTTTTGAAACTTGACCTCTCTGTATAAAATGACCTATTGTGATGTTGGGGATAATCACAGCCTCATGAAACTTCAGAACCGCAAACTGGAGACCTGGAGCATTCAGAGGATGGGTGGCTTTCCGAGGTATATTGACAATAAGGGGGTTTCTGAGCAATTCCCACAACATAAGTGCTCACCATCCAATCACTGAAAAATGAAATTTGGATACAGAATTTTCCAAAATGTCAAAAGTTTTTGAAATCAAATCACAGCACAAATTCCTCTGTTGTGTTCCGCAAAGTCATGGTGTCTTAATTCCATATTTTAGAGAGATTTTTGACCAGTTGTGATCAATTCTCGAGTTGAAAAAATTGTCAAATTTCACACCAAACTTATGAGACATAATGTTTATGAAAAATCTATTTTAAAGAACTTGACAGACAGTGCTGAGCTGCAAATTTATCTTCAGGTTCCCAGCTTTCAGATGATATATACAACTTCTATGTGCTGTATACTGTATTTATCAGGGACAATGGAAAAAAAAACCCATTGTAGTTAAAATAACATGGTGCAGATGTGTTGAATGTAGGATTTTTCACCAAGGCTAACTTGCAGCCTCTGTCCTTGGTTAGACTTACCTACTTACAGTATAAGACTATGACATAAAATTCACAAGAATTCACTAGTTAAATTAAGTACATAATAAATTTAGATTTGGCAGGTGAGGTGCAGCTTTAAAATCTTCCCTGGTGCAGTTTTAAATATGATTGATCAAAGTTAGAGACACTGAGCTCCACACATAGAATACAAATATGCATCTTAACAATCAGATCTAGTTAAACATTTGTCCATTTTTGACAGGACCTGACTCCAGACGTGCTGAGCTGACCGTCAGGCTTAGTCTGGCCTCTCTCCAGGAGTGTCCGCAGTTAATTACAGAACCCATATGAATTTGGTCATTCAATGAGACGTTTAAGATTGGAGGGAGGGACGCTTAGCTCTATAAACTAAATCCAATCTTGCTGCCCTGTGGCTGCTTCCCAGGCTGCAGCTTTTACATTTCACACAAGGTCATGGTTGTAAAACTCCTCCTTAATTCTCTGCTATTAATGTCCAAACTCATCTACATAGCAGGGAGGAAGTAAATGTAGGTTTATGGTGTCATTTTCTGAATTATGAATATGGGATGGTGGGTTGTTAAAGGAGTCCTATTTTACAGTGGAAGTCAAGGGTAGCTGTGACCTTTGAATTGAGCTGTATTTACATTTCTCTATCTCTCTCTAATATGTGGTCCAACAAGGAATCCACTGTTAAATTCCTGCTGTGCCTCATCATAAATCCGTTTTTCACTGCCTTCATGAATGTATTCATGTGAAATATCAGCATGAGTTTCATTGTTTTATATGTGAGAGAACATAAAAGCGCGAGGCCGATTGTGGCGGTGTGCTGTAGAGCTGTGTCGGTGTGTTCGCTCCATCTGAGAAGAATGTCTTCAAAGCTCCCAAGTCGTCTCGCCCCCAAGGCTGAGGCTGACGCCAAACTGTCATGCTGTCCCCGAGAAGGAAAGTGGCAGAGAGAATCAGAACTCACACTGAGAGCATTTCCATAGAGCCACTTAGCTCCCGTGCAGGATTTGTCAGGATGACCCAGTTGTCCTGCGAGGAGAAATGATGAGGCAAATTAAACAGACCAGCGCAGAGACTTTCATCTGCATTGCTGTTTCTTTCACACTGATGTGGATTGGCTGCACCCAGTGACAAGCTGTGTTCAACCAGTGAGTCCTGTAATAACCAACTGTTGTTGAAATCTACACAGGTGCCACTGGGGGGAGCTGGCACACTATACACAGGCAGATAAAATCACTTGGGAGTGAGGGGAGGCAGAAAGGAAGTGAGATACAACAAGGATGAAAGGAAGAGACCTACTTAAGGCTTTTTTTCAGCCTGAATGTATTTATTGGACTCTTTCACATGAATGACTTCAGTCTCATCCTGGCCATTGCTCTTCCTCCTATATGTAACTGTATATTGATAACCCAGAGGAAACAAACATATTTCACTGCATTTTTCACTGATGAGACAGAGGGAGGGACACAGAGGGAGACAGACTGCACTGACAGGAGAGAGAGAGAGGGTGAGAAAGAAATTTATTGTAACATTATGTGTTGAAATTCTTGCCGCGGTACTACAGTGTCTGAAAGGTGCAGAACCTCAAGCGACCTCTGAAGGGTTGTGTGCTACCCTGGTTGTGTGCTAGCAGTAAACGGCTTTGCTGCTTTGGGTGTATTCTCAGCGGTACAATTTTGTCCAGCAGTGTTTACAGTTCTGGTGCTACCTGTTATAAGTACAAGGCACAAGGTGCAAAGTTCATTTATTTATCACTCTACAACACAGGGTTTTATAACAAAATATAAGTTGTAGTCCCTTTCTGCTGCTCACAAAACAAAAAAATTATATAAACAGATGAATAAATAATGAGTCATAAAAATAATCCAGTTTTTATGGTGGTAGCAGAGAATGAATGAGTCTCACAGCCTGAGGGAAGAAGCTGCTTTGTAGTCTGGTGGATTGGCTGTGGATACTTCTGTATCTCTTGCCAGATGGCACCAGGGTGAACAGGTTGTGGCTGGGGTGGGTGTTGTCTAGTATCCTTTGGGCTCTGTGAATCTGTGATGTTTTTAGTCAGGATGGTTTTTACTGTAATTTTATTAATCTTATTGTATTTGCTCTGCAGAAGTTAACAAGAACTTGGCACGGGAATATTGCATTCTTAAGTTTCAGTAACCCAATAATGTCCACAGTGGAATTTTATAATGTTCTTTACTCATGGTCATGGAGCTACATTTCTCTGTAAAATGCATTGGAAATTTTTTTTAAGAATCTGTTCCTATTTGAGTCCATTTGGTCATTAAGTGTATACATGTTTATGAACTTGTGATCATAGGTACCTGTATTCCCACTAGTGTTTTTGTGAAAAGATGATAAAATTAAGAAGTATCTCAAAAGCTTCAAGGAGTACTGTGAAATGCTGGGTATCATTGGATTCATACAAACTTAAATTTCAATAATATGTCTTTTTATCCTGTGTAAATCTTATATTTGGCATTACAAATTAATGGTAAACTTAATTTTGTCATTATTTTTTTGCGTTTCCACCTCAAACAGAAAAAAATATGTAGGGCTTTTCCTTCACATACTAAATATAGTCACTAATCGGTGCAGCTGTTTCTGAGCTTTCTTTACTAGAATGGAGATTTGTGATGTCCATGACAGATAATCTGTGGGGTTAATTTCCAGGAACCTAAAACTGTTCGCCTGCTCCACTGATGTAGACAGAAATCTGTGTCTCTGTCTACTTTTTCCAGAAATCAACAATCAGCTGCTTGGTTTTGTTAATGTTGAGCAGTAGGTTGTTCTCTGTGCACCACCCTGCAATTGTTAGTTTTCTTCTGATATGAAAATCGGTTGATGATGGTGGTTTCATTCGCTAATTTCACAACAGAATTCTCTCAGCATTGCAGTCCAGCATTGTGTGAACACAGGGGGTCTGAACATACAGCCCTGAGGGGCTCCAGTATTGAGTATAATTTGCAATGTAGCTAGGACACATTATTGCTTTCAGCCACAAAAGTAATTCCCAGCAGGCACTGATTTGTAGGTCATATATGTTGAAACAGGCTAAATTTGGTTTAAAATTGGGATTGGAAATGGGATTTTTTATTTTCATTTAATGTACCTTTGCTGTATGATGCAGATTTTAACTACATGATTTACATAATCCTTGACTTGAGGGGAAATGTGATATAGATATCGCCAGTATGGCATGTATGTTTTACTATTTCCCTTGTGATGTTTCTTATGTATATTCTAACATACATTCAATAATGTATGTACCATGGCTATCTATGCAATTATGTAAAATTATGCATGTCTTTTATGTGAAACTGCATGTGTTGCCTTCTTGACCAGGACTCCCTGGAGAGAGAAATCTAGTATTTCAATGAGACTTTCCTGACTAAGTAAAGGATATATAAAATAAAATGGTGCTGAGAGTTTACCAGATACTGATAAAATACTGACATCCAGAGATTTAATGCCTAAACAAGACTGGAATCCACACATATGCCAGGTCTGTGAGGCTGCACTTAGCATGTTGGCTTGCTTATGTTGATACTTGGTTAAAAGTGCCACTGTGGCTAAAAATGACAATGCTATCATGCAGATTTTTATGTTCACCATCTTAGTTTAGTGTGTAAGCATGCTAATGTTTGCTAATGATCACTAAACAAGTACAGAGGCTGATTAGGTTAGTGGATATAGGGCCATAAACCAAAGTATTTGTGAAATTCAAATTTTGACCTACAGGAAGTGCTAGTTAAAATGTCAGGGGATCACCAAAGTCATTACAATTAATGCTGAGAGGAATATAAATAGGCCCATCAGTAACAAGTTTAATGGCAATCCATCCAAGAATCACATCTGGACATTGTCTTCAGTTACCCTTTCACATATGTAGCACACATCAGGAGTTTGTCTGTGTCAGATGTGTTCTTACCAAGTCAGAATACTCTATTTGGTTTAGGCAAGGGGTGGCGCCTGGGTAGAAGCATGTAGAAGGCAGGACATAATGCAAAAAATATGCTTGCCGAAATTGCAATTTTTTGTTTACAGCACATAGAAGATGGTGGATGAGGCTACAATTCATCCTTAATAATGTCTCTACAGTTCACAGCAATTGTCTTTGTGTAAATGACAGATCTTCTCCACCCTCAGATGTTTCATGCCAGTTGCATGATAGAAACGTTATCAACATGCCCACTCACTCGCTGTGCATTATTGAGCTTTCTTCACACATGGGCTCAATCGGACATTACATGGACTAGGGAGCTGGCAGGATAAAGTCTGTTTCGTGTCTGGTCCAGTGATTCAGACTTTTCGATTCTTACATACAGCTCTGGGTAATGTCTAGAGAAGTTCAGGGTTGCAGTGCATGTGTGAACGGGATTCAGGATTCATTCACAGGTAGCTTGAATTTCTTCACAATCCATCCTAAAGTTGTTGAGATATTTTAGTCTGGACCAAAGTTGTGGATGACAGATGGGCAGAATTAACTAAAATCTGATGTCTTGACATCTAACATCTAAAAAATACCAACCAAATTCAGGCCACTTTTATCCCAAATACCTCAGCCATTTTTTCAGTTACAGATTACCAAAACTATGTTAACTAGGTTACTGTGAAAGATTTTTTTTTCTCCTAACAGGACATGTGTTTCAGCCTAAGTAATATGTGTTAACAGTGGTCTAATATGCAACTCTCTTGGTATGTCCCCCAGTTATCGTGGTCCTCTATGTGGGCTTGAGACGGCAGAAGAAAAAGGAAACCCTCATGTCATCCAAAGAGGACATCCGGGATAACGTGATCCACTATGACGATGAAGGAGGTGGCGAGGAGGACACACATGCCTTTGACATGGGCACGCTTCGCAATCCCAAGGTTGTCAAAGAGAACCTGTACCGCAGGGATGTCAAACCTGAGCTGAAGCGAGGTCCCAAGCCCCCTGTCTCTCAGGACAGCACCGACATCCGAGATTTCATCAACCAGCGTCTGAGAGACCACGACACAGACAACTCGGCCCCGCCCTACGACTCCCTGGCCACGTATGCTTACGAGGGCAACGGCTCCGTGGCCGAGTCGCTCAGCTCCATTGACTCCCTCGCCATAGACGTTGAGGAGGACTATGATTACCTCAATGACTGGGGGCCCCGCTTTAAGACACTGGCAGGGATATTTGGGGAGCAGTCAGAAACTCAGTCGGACTCAACCACCACGGAGAACACACATTGATGTTATTCACAGACTCAAAAAGCAAATATGTAACAACGTTTTTTTGGTTGGCGACACACACCATTGTTTTCCTCCCATGTTATCTGTTTTCATGTTTTTCCAGCTCACCGTTTTCTATTTTATGTGGTACTTTTTACCATGCTCGGTCCCAAAATTGTAAAAAGCGAGGGAATATGTGATAACATGATCAGATGAGCAAAGCAGCCATTCAATTACCTTTCAATTGAATGTTGTTTCTTGTCTTACATTTTTTTCCTCTTGGGGAATACGCATACACATGGAAATGTTGTCATTTCCAGGAACATCCTTAAAAGTGCCTCAATATAATTGTTCTATCACTTGCTATTTCATGCCACATATCCAGTGTTGTTACTTAGAACCCCATAGGTTACGCTAATTTTGTCGGCATACGGTGCTCTGACTGACTGAGGCATCTACCAAGACCAATGTCACTTCTGTGGGGACAATGACGTGGCCCGAGTCTGGCCAAAGATGTTTTGAATGTTATTTATTGTTCTATTTATTTATTGGCTGATTGAGTTGGATTAGATTTTTGTGTATTTATCTATTTATCTCTCAGTCATCAATCTGTATTTTTTATTTTTGGAGACACTCGAGGAATTTTGTAATTAATCAAGGCCCACATGAAAATGTATGTTTCTGTTAGGTGGGTCCTGTGAATAGACTTGTACTAGAGTTGTAAAAAAAATAAAAATAAATTAGGGCTAAATACTGCAGTTCAGTCATGTAATAAACACAATTTTCTTAAATAAACCACACTTGGACAAAATCCCTGTCTGTGTTTACTTATTTGGCTCACATTACTGTACTCTTTGTGTGTCTCATCTATTAATATTTAAAGCTAATCCACCAATGGATTAAAGAAAATACCGCACTGTATATAATGAGGTTGTCTGCGAATGCTATATACAAAAGCATTCTAAAGTTGATCAGTACATTAAATAGAAATTGTAGAAATGTAAAACAATATTTCTTTATGAAGGTGTTGCAACAATGTGTCTACTTTACGCAGGAAAAACAATCTTTGGGTTGAGGGAAACATATAATCAATAAACAACAATAAAAGATAAGTTTAAAGTGGTGCTCTTTGACTACGCACAAGAATGACTTTGTTATCATTGGCTTTTTCTCTAGAACTACCATTAGACATATTTGGTACAGATGTTAATGTTCTGTAGCAGCACTACATATGAATATATTTCTTCATGCAAGAGACATGCTGACCCCTATCTGGAGGGCTTGTGGTTTGTTGTGACACAGCAAGTGCAATTTTGAAGATACAAAGGTCATCTTGGGCTCAAATTGAGCCTTATGAACTTGGGAAGTTTTCTATACATAAGTGAGGCATTGATATTAATCATAGTATGCTATATATCATTTTTGATGAGAATTTGTCAGTATTTGGACAGTATTTTTTGTCATTCATTGTACATTCCCCTTGATACTCCCTGCCAAATTTCTCGCTTGCATGACTACTTATGCATTTGCAGGACTTCAGTATTTACTGTCACATCATTGTGGATTGCTTGACCTGTCTCTTGAAGTATTGGTCTTGACTTGGTGGTCTTGACTACAACACTGGTGCTAGCGTCTAGTTCTTAATCCCTATTTGCATGTGACTAGTATTACCTGGGGACCTCTGGTAATTTGTAATAATTGCAGAGGATGTTTGTGATCTTAATCTGTATGACTATGTCTCGTCTGTAATTTGTGAAGTTAAAGTTTCAACACACATTACCTGCCATATTTCGCCAAACAGAGAGGTCATGTGATAATATTAGTCCACTGCGAATCAGCTTCTCCATGATTTTGGGTTTTATTATCGTTTTAACATCTGTTTTCTATTGTCAGACAAATGAACAAGTATGAAATTTGATTGCGGCTCATAATTTTTTAAACAGCTGTGTCAACAGCTGTGCTGTGAAATCAGCTATATTGACGTTTTAAATGAGTGATGATGACAGAGAAAGTTAAGAACAATGGAAAGTTGCCATATTCAAGTACAGCCACAAAGTATCTGTTACTGGATCTACATGAGCTTGCTTATAAAACAAGTAGAAAGTCGGCAAACCAACTCAAATATATTATTTATGTGGCTGCTGAACAACAGACGCTCCACTGCTGAAATGTTGAAGTTATGTGACCCTTGAGGGATAATATCAGTGATTTTGAGTAAAATACAGACCTTGCTTATCCAGTGCAAATGCATCACATGAAACACAGACACGGAGCGGTAATTTCTAAATCACATGAGGTCCCCTCGTAAGTCCTGTGCAGATAGTGAAAATAGAATCTGAGAACAACGGCCTCATTCACCAAAAATCTAAGTCAGATTCATGAAGGTGTTCTTAAACTGCAGAATTGTTCATATCTTTGTTCTTATAAAGACGAATTCCATTGTCCTTGCCACACCTTATTAGAATAGGTAAACGCCCCACCAATGCCCATATAAGGACATGAGACTGCAGGGCCGAGTGCACACGGAAATCACACAGAGGTTGAGAGAGACGACAAGAATTCCCAGACAAAAATCTAAAGACAGTTTTTTTTATCTCCTCAGCCATGTCCTTTCTCAGGGTCAGAAGGTAAGGTGTTTTTTTCAGAATTAATTCAGCTTGATGAGACTTTTTATCTAAAAGCTTGTTGTTGTATTTTTTTCATTCATTAACAGATGAACTTCCACTGAAGAAACCACCTTCTGAGGTGGAACCTGGCACCTCACAGCCAGCACCTCCATGCATGCACCCAAGTCCTGTTCAACTGCCCCACATTTAGGGCTGGGATACTCAATACCTTTAAGGTATCAATTGAAATAATCCAGTGCCAAGTAGTATTGAAACTTCTCCAGTCAAACAATACCTGCCTTCTGGTATTGCAATATTTTAAACGATACCCAGTGCGACCCACATCTGATCTCAGATGCTGTCCTAGACAACCTCAACACAGGTCACAAAATAATAAATATAATGCTAAATAATCACAATGTACAATCAAGTTAATTATTTATTTTAAAAGACCAAAACACTGAAAATATTTATTAAAATATTACAGTAGATAAAATATATATTTTTTGTCATTTTAACATTATATTCTACAACTGTGGACCTGAAGAAAACACAATGACCACCTATATTGTATGAACATGCCAGCACTAAAGCGTGCATACGAGTGCTCTTAAGCGTTTGTAGATTCTGTTCTTATCTAAGAACAAAGCCCACATGAAAAAACATTGGTGATTGAGGCCCGTTGACCCTCTAATGGACAACAAACCTTCTCGTCAGTCCCATAATGTTTAAATTGCACATGTGGTCTGATATCCCACCGGCAAGACAGCACAACCCTCCTGGAAGAAAGAAATTGCTTAACAGTTGATTGGGTTTCTTCAGACAAACCAGCAAATAAACGCTTCTGAAAAGAGTGTTTCCGGATTCGGCCAAACATCCCCCATGCTGGGGAAAGGCAATCAGGATGTAAGAATTACAAACCACACAGAGGCTTCAGCGTGGTATCAAAATGGCCCTATTTCCCCAGTCATTGAATAGAGTGGCTCAGACCTTTCTTGCCATGGTCTGGTGACGACATAATGGAAGGTCTGGATGAAAGCCAAAGCAGTCAGTGACATACAATGCAGAGCTTCTACCAATGGATGTGAAGTGATTCCCCTTTCTGTGTCTCTCTATCACATCCAACAGGTACACCTCAAGGCTGAGCTTCAGTAAATGTGCCGCGATGTGTTGAATGGATATTAAGCAGTTTATGACCCTTGCAGGCAGTAAGAATTGCAACGACAAAGACAAGTTAACTTCTACACCCTTATCATCCTTTTAAGTTATGGTGGTCAGTAATTGGCAGTCAGATCTTAACAAGAAAAAGTAGTTAAATAGCTTAGAGAAACAGAGACGCAACAGGAAAATATAGGAATGAGTTACTAGAGTAATAATAGAAACTGTCCTCACCATACGTTCATTTCAAATGAACTGTTTCCCGTTGTGGTGGTGGAAAGATGGAAGCAGTGTGATGTTGCAGTGCTACAAAACCTCTTTAAAAGAACATGTTGTGGTGGGTGGTAACCACAGAGATGACAGAGAAGAAAACTGTCAGATAAATAATTTTTGTTGCAGTCACATGAGGTTAAGGAGGGCACTGACGATGTCTTCCAGAGGATCAGGACACACTTAGCGTATATGGGTGTCTTTGGAAGGCGGCGGCAAACTTTGCTGCTTAGTTTGAGGGACTTGTAATAATTTGCTTTGTCAGGGGGACTTAAGGTTAGTCAAGCAGCTAAGCATTTAGGCTCATCAAAGAGTTTAGATTTCTTCCAAACCTTCTAGCATTCAATCTGAAAATCACACTCAAAACCAATTGGGCGCGGCACATCGCCAGGAAGTTGGGTTTTTTCATTCTTATTGTAGGTCTCTCAACAAACTGCTCACTTATCAAACATATTAACACTGTTAGTTACATTGTACAATTAGCTGACTTCACGAGCTGTTTGTCTGAGGGCAGATTGGACACTACAATAACTCTATCGTGAATTGTGCATTCACAGTGGTTGGGGAGCAAACTGTGGTTCGGTGTCTTGCCCAAGGACACTTCCACATGAGGTGGACCCACCTGTGCCACAGCTTTTTGGGTCTAAATGACTAATAGATACAAATGGGTTTGTATTACCTCAGTACTGCTGTCATGTGATGCCCAGTGTGGAGTTGAGCTTATTACAGTCATCATTGTACATTTTATTTTGAAAGGCCAATCTCATGTTTTTCTATCTATATGTGCAATTTGAGATCAGTGCATTGATCTATTAATACATCATTCGATCAGCACTGTTACATGTGACAAGTCAGGGACACAGCCTCTGATTGGTTGACAAGTCAGGAACAAAGCTTCTGATTGATCAACACTCAACCTTACTCAACTTACTTTGGGACTAATCGTCTTCACTTTTCCAACATTTGGGAAACAACATTTGAGACTTTTCTTTGTCTTGAGAGGCTGCAACGTTCATTAACTGACATGACACTTTATAACCTAAACTGTACATTTACTGTCAGACTGACAACTTACTGCTAAGTTGAAGTTTCTGCTCCGCTATAAGCGGACTCAGTCTGTCGCTCACTTTTCCTCACTAGCACAGTTGTCACAAGTTATGCACCAGACTATTCCATAAAATAGCTAGTTATGCTAATAACAGTCCAACGTAGTAGTCCAGTGAAACAATTATTTGTGGTGTCGGGTCAAACTGCTATTCCATGGAAATGTGTTTCACTGCTGTAAGAAAAAATCTGTATCATCACAGCCGTAGGTCCATGAAGTATGTACTCTCAGCCGGCAGCCCGCTTGAAGGCAACTCTGTCCATCTAAGTAAGTTCTGTCCTCTAAGAGTACTTGTTTTTGCCACTGACAGGCTCAAGTTTTTATCTAAATTTTCTGGCAACATTATAAAAATAGGATTCCTTTCTGACTCAGCTTCAATATCCCTGTCTTCAAAGTAAGACAAAGAAATTTTAATTCATTAATTGAAAAGAATAATCAAGATGAATCAGTAATTGAAAACAATTGTTAGTTGTTCCCCTACTTGAGTGGTTAGTTTGCTGAGAACAATCCGATACAGCAGGCAAATGTGATCCATAAACACTATATCCCCCATGTGGCCGCATGGCCTTTCCCTAACCACACCATATCCATGCCACTTATGACTCAGCCTGTCTCGTGGCACTAGACAGTGTAGACAGACCAAACAGAGACATCAGCACTAAGAGGGAGGAGTGTGGAAGGTGCGGGGAGGAGGGGGCCACCGTCCTATGCATAAACATGAGAGAATTGGCACAATCTACGCAATAGCTCAGGGGAGAGCCACCATTACCATGAGCCAAGGCAAAAAGAAATGATGGCATTGATACTGTTTATGTTGGATCAGGTTCAACCCTCTGTACCCCAGTGAGCAGCACTGTCCATTCTCATTGTTCAGTTTCCTCTCTCCAGCCTTTTTACTGCCACTGCTCCAGCATGAGCAGAGAGACTCCGTGAAAATCAAAATATCCTCTTCCTTGCAAGTCATTTGTCGATAATTTCATCACAATAACGAGCTTTATTTGCACCGGGAAAGATGTGGTAAACATTTGACTTTGCAATGAGGAGAAACATCACAATTTAGAGGGAAAATTGGTCGAGAACCAAGGTGTTTACAGCTTTCAATTTCTGAGTCACACGAGTCTGTGCATGCATCGCTGTCACGATTCAACAAAGACAAGTTGTCAAAGCCTTTTGAATAAACTTTTCCATTGTTGTAAGCGATGAACAATTTGCTTAGACTGAAATAAATGAATACCCGACATCACCAAGACCACTTTCTGTTATTACATTTCAGTTTGCTATGGAAACATGCCTCCATTTTCTAAAGAACCCCCTGTATTGCACACTGCTGCATTTAAGGATTATACTGCTGATACATATGGGTGCTTTAATTAATACCAGTCACTTTGTATTATTCTGCATCTAAAGGGTATTTTCTGAGCATGTTTATGCATATGGTAATAAAGCTGTCACCGCGGCTGCTCTCTAAGCTGACAGGTTTGCTTTACAGGAATGTGCTGATCTTAGTCTGCATATATTTGTGGCCACTAACCTTTGTTAACCCCTTTAATTATGCAGCAGCAGCAGTGACTAACCTTGAGACAGTGGCATGTAGGTAAACACCGCTGTCATTATCACACTCGAAGAACATGTTTACTGAGTGTTAAGCGATGATTAAGACATTAACTGATGGGGAAAAAACAGCTATTGTTTGCATGGGCAAATTACACAGAGTTGCCAGTTTATCAGCTACACCTGGGTAGTGAAAATCTCACACAATCGCACAAGAAAGACAGCAATTATTTCTTTATCAAACTCAAAATGTTGACAGCGTGCCAGAGAAATGTTGATTGATGAGGCTGATTTTTATTTTTTTATTGCATTGTATTTGTGTCAAATCACAATTAAAGGGACACTTCAAATAAAAAAAATAAATATTTTCCCTCTAGCCCATAGTACTATTTATTCATCTAGACTGTTTTGGTATGAGTTTAGGAGATGTAAGTAATGCCGCTGCAGCAAATATTGTGGCTCTTTGGCAGCAAATCTAAAACCTGTAGGAACTTGAACTTGCTGTAACCTGATAGGACAGAGGAAACTCTCCAGAAGAAAAACAAACAATGAAGATGCACTGCTGTGCCTCATGCCAAAATGCGCACACAGAATCTCTCTTACTCAGAAGATGTACACTGTTTCCCACCCGCAATGCATCTGGTATTGATTAGTTACTTTTTATGAGCCACAATAATTGCATGTGCATGCATGTGCATGTCACGTGTGCTCTAATACTAAAAAAAAGCCCCACAACTCTGGTTAGCACCATGAGGTAGCTAGTGTGGTGATACAGTTGGCGGTTGTAGTTTGGTAACTTAGTTCTGATTTTTGGAAAGAGACATTCATTGCTGTTGAGGTTTTAAAATGTATTGGTGCTTTGAGCACCACGTTTCATCTAGTTCCATTAAATTTAAGAGAGGGGAGACATCTCAAAAACTTGCCATCTCACACAAAAACAATATACATGGATAAAAGATAAATACTGTATGGGATGAACTGTCTCTTTAAGCCAAAGGTGGTGAAAGTTACACGCTTATTTTCATTGTGATTCATAACCAATTGTGCACCACTAATGACACCTTAAAGTCTAGATACATGTACAGCTCACTGATTCAAAATCACTTTTGAAGTCTCAGCAAGCAAACACAAGCCTATCTGTGGTATTACACTGGAGACAGGGTTGAAAGAAAACAGGGTGAAAAAGTCAGCCGGTGAATAAAAGGGAATGTATTTTTCCTTTGAAGGTATTACATAAAAATTAAGCTGCAAAGTAACTTTTTAAATCCATCCATCAATTTCAGAAGCATGTGTGAAAAATTCAAAATTCTCCTCTTACGCAGTGTCTTTATTTTTGTAACATGTCGCTGTTCTCCAGTACCGCTGTGATCCCTAACAAGTCGAAAAAGAAAATAACTACATTGCATTATTTTTTTTTCTACTCAGCAGGAACTGCTATGGAACAAATCAAAACTGACATTCAGACTTCAAAACTCAACACTTGACTGGAATGTCAAATAATCCACCGGCTATATTGCTCAGTTTCATCACATCATATAACATATGCCTTTAATACTGCAAAAGTACAAAAGGGATATTTGCTGAGACAAAGAACAGCCGTACATAAAAATGTTTTTTGTATTGGACCTTTCAAATTTAGAAGCAGGACAAGATTCTTTATATCAGGGACAAGACATACAGGTTCAAACAGGGTGATGATGTAAATAAAACATTACAGAATTAATTGAAATAGTACTCTCATCTTTCATATGAAAACAAAATGTAATAATATTTTGTAATTTACATATAGACGTACAATATGCTCTATGTTGATTTTTTCCACATTAATCCTCAGTGACTCCGCTGTAGTTTAGAAAGTCTTGGATATTACAGCTCCAGGCGATCAATGGCAACAGTGGAAACAGATGCATTAAACTTTGAATGCCACAATAACTCAGCATGCAGCTTGTACCACACTCCAGCACACTGACTCATTCTCTCATGCTGAGAATGACACACCAAAAAGTAAAACTGCAGTCTAACATGTTACTGTATGCAACACAATTTAAAAATGTTGAATTCTCTCACCTTTTCACTTGTGCTTGGCTCATAATAGAGCAGCAATGGGTTACCTCAAATTTCAAAAGTAACAATGACGTTGCCAGTAATTTTCGAGAGTTTGGCAGTTTGACAAATTTGATTACAGATCCATTCATTCTTACAAATGACTGATGGCTAATGAAAGGTAAAACACACTGTTGTTGCAGTTTTTTTCTGTAGCAGAGAAAGAACATTACTCAATTTTTATGGTTGAAAACAATTCCAGACAAATACTTTGATATAGTGGAAAATGCTTATATTGATCATGTCTTCTTGCGTCAAATTGATCACTAATATGTACTTTGGATTTCTAGAAATTTCTGCCAAGAAGACTTTCGTTTTTTCTCATTATGATCTCACATGCAGCATGCAGCAAAAATTTAATTAAAGGCTCATTCACACTTTTTTTTTCTTGTAGACAGGTGTGTGGGAGGAAAATCCATGGGCAAGTGACCAGAAAACTCCTGCACATTGTCCTTTATATGCATTAAACCTTATTCATTGACGCAATCTTTTGGTTAAAAAAAAACAAAACTTATACATACTGTACCACGGAACCTCGAAAAACACAGATTTTTTAAAAACTCATAGAAACTTATTTTCAAATGTCGTATGTCATCATTACAAATAAAAATGTGAAAAGAATGAAGAAAAAATATTTAGATCTCATTGAAACTTGAGCAAAAATCATCCAAATGTGCACGCAGCACCAGTAAGGAAAAAAGTACAACAGAAGTAAAAAAAAATTCCCATATTCTGCCACGTGTGAAAAGACACAAAACAAACACTGTAAGTGGGATACTTGATTACTATAATTGAGTTATTTAAAAAGCATTTGTATAGGAATGATTCTGCCCCTAGCTTTTTGATGCATATACAATAAGAGGTTGATCATTGTAACCTTGATCACGGTAAGCTGTTTCCACTGAGCTTTATTACGTTCTCTCATGTTCTGAAGCAGGAAATGTAATGATGGCACCAGAAAATCCCCAAATAGCTATCTTTTAGACAACATTGTCTTTGCCAGTTCATTAACTAAGGAGAATCAGGCTCTCTGTTCACCACTGAATGAGTTACGGGCCATATGCTCTGTGCTCTGTTTAGACTTAACATGTAGACTACACACGGCTTGAACTCATTCTTCTTACTCATCCAATCGGCTGCTGGTGTGCTTTACTAACAACAACAGACACAGACCATTGCCTAGCGCTCCCAAGAGACTGTGTGCGTGTTATTTTTAAAGCCCGTACAAAACAGGTTGAGCTGCTCGGTGAGACACAAACGTGCATGCTATTACAGCACAAAGCCAGCCACTCCTGCTATAACAGAGTGATGGGGCTTATCTGAAAGGATACTGGTCAGGGGTGCTCTGTCTGCAGTCATCCTCTTCTAAGGCTTCTTTCAATGTATTTATGAATATATGAATACATTTGTACATTTTCTTTAGCTAGAGGGAGGGTCTATAGCAGGTTGCCTCTGTAATACCCTGACATGTCTTGATAAAGTATAGGATTAAAGTGAGGATGCACACATTTAGTATGCTTGAGGCGGTTTATTCCAAAACATTTAGACTACACGGAAATAAGGGTCCCAAAGGGGCTTCTACTGAAGGAGTGAAGTTCTACCCAGAACCATTTGCTTCTGAAGACCTCCTATTTTGAAGAAAGGGTTTGTCTTTGTAAAACTAAGACTTACATTAAGAAGCATTTTCTTCCAGAAAAAAAAAAGTTCTTCAAGGACTCCCTGAAGAACTCTTTCATCAAGGGTTCTCTGTACCATAAAAGGGTTCAGAACCCCCTGGATGGGCTCCTGCTAAAACCCTTGGAATATAGTAAGGTTCCTGGTGAAACCCCCTGAGTATACTCAAGATAAAACCCTTGAAATATAAAGAGGTTCCCGGTAGAACCCCCTGAATGTGTTCTAGATAAACCCTTGAAATAATACAAGGTTCCTGGTAAAACCCCAGAGTGTGCTCTAGGTAAAGTTCTTGATAAAAGGTTATCAGTAGAACACGCTTGGTGTGTTCTAGATAAAACCCTTGGAATTAAAAAAAAAGGGGGTTTCCTATGGGGACAGGCTGAAGGTTCCAGTTAGCACTTTCATTTCTAGGAGTGTATTCTATAGTATTCCAACTCACAGGGTACCAAAGAACTACCACAGTGATTCCGTGCAGTTCTCAGGTCTCTCCCAGCTGCACTGGTGCTTTCACTATCAAAGTACAAATCATCTGAACAAAATACAACAAAAACAAACCCAAAATATAAGGTTTTAGAGCTATGAAAAGGTTAATGTTGTGGGCGACAAAATGAAGCAAGGGCAAACCGCTGCTTTAACAGCTGTGAACACCAGTTTGTTTTATTATCTGTGTCAGGGTTTCGCGTGTGAATTCACCTTGTTACCGTGGCACCCAATTTGGATGTGGGTCCGCTGAGAGTGAGAGCGTCAAGAGTATTGAATTTAACAGAGCATTCCCGCCTGAAGCTTTCTTCTATGCACTGCTGGTACAGTAAATGATTCAGCGTGGAAGACCCTGATTCCTTGAAAAGATTTGACCACATATCTGTGAAATTGAACAAATTAGGGATTAACACCGGAAAGCTCTCAGAGAGTTCATACCTTGCTGAGGCTGCACAATGAATGTGTTATTTTAATAAAACTGTATGGGAATATTGGGATTTATATAAGGGTGAAATGTGACACTACTGCTAAATCCACGTTCCCTACAGTAAGCTTCTTTTAATAATTGTTTTCCAACCTTGAAAAGGTAGTTCTTTTAACCCCAAACTATGATCTTTACCTAAACTAGTTATTTATTTGCCTAAACCAAACAATCTTTAACCATAGTGATATAAGAGTAGAAATTCTTTTTCACCAGTCACCAAAACAGAAGAGAAAACACTCTTTAACCGATGAAATGACAAATATAATGGTACGCTTCCTGTGATTGGTTTGAATGGATCAGAAATGACCTACTTCAAGGTGGACCAGAGAGTAATTGTATGGTCTGGACCAGAGTAAAAGTCTGTACCAAAATGAACCACACCAAGAGGAAAAATGCTCCAGAGTTTGGTTCAACCAGACTAAACAGACTGGTGTGAACCTGTCCTAAATGCATGCAATGTATGCGTAATATGTGTCAGATGTAAGACTCTGTTGGCAAGTAGGTCTGTGCCAGGACAAGGAGGTGATTGGTGCACAAGCCACTTGTTCCCGCCAGTGATTTGCTCCCTTTGGATGACATATCTATGTAAGGAGCTATGATCGGTAGTACTGCGTGGGGGCATAAACTCATCAGTCGCCTCCTTCTAGCCACACTTGTCTCTGTTCTGTTTGTCCTCCAGGAGTTTGTCCTGAAGTCCATTCACAGCTCCTTCAGTGTAACTGAACCCTTAAAGTT
>JAJHUR010093106.1:0-27445 GCA_027495735.1 Lutjanus campechanus
GTTGGAGCTGGGGCTGGAGGGCCTCCGCTGTCGGGGCGACTTCTCACCGTCACCCTGGATGACCAAAAACAAAAAGTTAAAAAAAAAAAAAAAAAAAAAGAGAGAGAAACAAACATTACCTCACTGCTTATTGACAGCATCAGACAGGAATGCGGCAACGATTCTGTCTCTGATATGTTCTTAATGAGACCAATCAATCATGTTGCACAAGGAAAACAAAAGATCTAGAAAAAATACACAGCTAACATCAAGGTAACACAGATGTCAGGGGAAATATGAATATTGTTGTGTCCAAGAACAGATTAGGCTGATTCTGAACAAAGTTTCTGAAGTCAGAAAGGGACTTTGTGGCATCTTTGTGGACCATTAAACACAGGTTAAACCTTTTATTATTATTATTATTAATATTATTAATCTTAGCTGGCTAATTAGCTAGCTTTCTTTTTGTTTTCTTTTTAACATAGATGAGCCTCTCACATATCTAAGTACAAGTAATAGGAAAGGAGGAAATGGTTGTATCTCGATGTAAACCTCAGACCTGTGAAAGATCTTGCGAGAGTGATTATTTTAACCAAACTATGATCTTTTCTTAACCCTAACCAAGTGCTTTTGTCCCTAAACCTAAGCAGATCTTAACCACAGCATTGTCACATTATAAAATATTATTAGTTTGTAAAACATGCACTATATGAAGAAACAACACTTAGAAATCTCGCAAAGTTTCACAAATCTAGGTTCCTCTTCTAGACACGACCTGACCGAGGTTCCGCTGGGCACCAAGTTTGGTCAACTGTCTTTGGAGCACAGAGCAAAAATTCCACTACAGGAGAGACTTGATGTTCTCTGAAATCACGTTGAAAAAAAATGTTGTGCATTCATTGGTGACCAAAATAAGTTGGAAAATAGCAAATTGGACATCTGCAAAAACCCAGTATCGTGCACAGCTATTTAAAACCCTCCATTCTCCTGAAACATCTTCCCAGGTTTAGTAATATACGTAAGTCCTTTGTCCCCGAACACACAGACAGACACACACCCACAGGAAAGCACTGATGAAGGGTGTGACACACACAGTGAGACACGGTGCATCATATTACCTCAGTAGGAGTAGGAGAAAGCAGCTGGGGGGACTGCAAATGAAGAGGGGAAGAAAGCCAATGATTAGGACGAACTCATATGTGAGCTTATATGAGTTAACCATCCAACCATGAGAGTGATCAGTCAGTGTCAGTGAGTCACGATGTTCACTGTGAGGACATGCACAGCTGAATGGAACCGGTCCACAGCGCGCCGTTCACTTTACACGCTCAGGGCTACGAGACCGTGACGGCACCGTGAAGGAATGGACGTGTTTTTGTGAGAGTGAAGCTGATGAATGACTGTTACTTTCAGAGTGAGGGGACGATGATGGAGGGACAGCAAGGTGAAAAATGGAAAAAAGAAAAAAAAAAACTGGCAGGGGAGGAAGTACAAGAGGAGGTTTACTCAATCAGGTCAGGGTTACATCTGATGTAACCAGAGAAATAAATCAGCTCGACTCAAATCAAATCATCTTCTCATCAATCAAATCTCCTGGAAAGTCGCAGGCATTTTCATCTCTTGTTTTCACCACATACTGTTTATTCAAGTTATGATATATGAATATTTCAGCCAATAAATTAGCCTGCTGCAGATGTGCTGTACCCTTTGGATGATAAGTAACGGTAGATGCCAAAGATGTGTTTAAGGTTTAACACAGTTTGGCAAGAAATGTTTATTTTTCAAAAACACAGTCACAGCAAAAAAAATGCATAACTACAACTGTCTTTTTGGTGTCAAATCTTTTGAAAAAAAATGTATATATTTTCTGATATCGTTTCTGCCCAAAGACTGTCATATTCTGCCTTTTGGCGCCTTACTTATCTTGCTTTTTTGTGGATATTTTTACAGTACCACAATCCTGATTTTTTCTAGAATGTTCTACTTTTTCTAGATATTTCTATTTGTTCTAGATTTTCTCCCTCACCCAATGAAAAATTGAGACAGGTTCATTGTTGACATGTTTCTCTGACACAGAACATCACCATGCTGGATGTGTGGCCACCTGACTGGAAATGTTGTGTGTAAACTGTTTTTGTGAGTGTAGAATTGTCTCTTGTCCCCACTTGGACTATATAAATAAATTTTTGCCAGGTTAAAGTTTTTAAAGTTTTCTTTTTATATTTTCCTACACTGTAAAATATATATATATATATATTTTAAGTGAACTTCCAATGTTTCTGCTTCCTGAGGTGCTTCAGTTATCTACATTCAGTTGCCCTCTTGTGGTTTATATTGTATTATATTGTGGTTTTGGTTGATCACCACCTCTGTTAGAAAAGACTGTTTGTCTCTTGCCACATTTGCCTTGTAATAGAGAATAAAAGTTATACTTTATTACAGTGTGGACCTATTTCCTTTAAAAGAAATGTCCATCATTTAGTTGTTCATTATCAAAAAAATTAATTTTACGTACAACATTTGTGTGCTGTTCTTGCAGATTTATTTCACTTTACTTAGAGCAAATTATATCAGATTCATTACTTTACTCAAGTCTCCCAGTGGCCACTTAGATTATAACTCATATTTACATTATAATGCATTATACCATTATTATAATGCATTATAAAATGATTGCAATGTATTATAACTATAACAATTATAATACACTGTGTTAGACAGAAGAAGTGAAAGGCAGCGAGGTGTGAGTCTACCTCTCCGTAGGTCCTCTCCTCAGACGGGTAGCTGACGTATGGAGAGTAGGACAGCATGTCAGGCCTGTCGATGTTGTAGATGGCCTTGGTCTTTGGAAGAGCTGCCAGGTCCTTGTAGTCCAGCATCTCCTCTCCCAGTTTGGCCTGGCAGCAGAGAGACGAGGACGCATATTTAATACATTTTGCCGAGCTGACCTGCATAAATCAGTGACTACAGATCATATGTGAATGCTGCTGAGAGAGCTGAACTGTGAGCAGCTGCTGCCCCCCGGTGGACAGCAGAGGCGGTGCAGTCTTACATAGATGACTCTGCTGGGAGATCCCGAGGCGCTGGAGGCTGGGACTGAAGTGATGCTCTCAGACGAAGTCCGGGTCACCTGGAACACACACACACACATACACAATGATGTTTAAATATACTATACTATATATTATACTCACTATTATTTAATTTAAGCTCATGCTTTGTATAGAAGGTTATTTTAAAAATGTTTTCCAATATAGGTACTAATTACCTGTTAAAAAAAGTTGTCAGTAATGTAATCCAAGTATCAAAATATTAAAATAATGTAACTTGATTACTTTCCGTTACTTTTGGATTACCTCAGTATAAAATATGGTGAAATTGTTCAGCCTAATGTAGTGTTTTTAGGGCTGCAACTAACAATTTTTTTTTTTTTATCACCGATTAATTAGTTGATTATTATCTCAATTAATTGATTAGTTGTTTGGTCCATGAAATGTCCGAGAATGGTGAAAAATGTTGATCAAAAGTCCAAAATGACGTCCACAAATGTCTTGTTTCTGTCTCTTATACACATCTAGATGTGTATAAGAGACAGCAGTCATTTGAAAAACAGGTCCACACATGTGGAGAATACATTTTTACTGCTGATTTATTTGAACAGAGCTGAATTTAGCAGAAGAC
Source organism: Lutjanus campechanus (assembly GCA_027495735.1). Lineage (NCBI taxonomy): Eukaryota > Metazoa > Chordata > Actinopteri > Lutjaniformes > Lutjanidae > Lutjanus > Lutjanus campechanus. The sequence continues at coordinate 3,661 of JAJHUR010093106.1, forward strand.
GTCAGTAAGAAGATATAAAAAGTTTTCTTAGATAATAAACATTAACTTGTGTATGACTTGTGCATTCATTCTTATATAATAGGGGAGACCGGGGATGGTAGTAACATCTCTACCTCAGTGCCTGTTGTAGATCTCTCACACTTTGATACATGGCACTACAAATAGAAATCTATGGGATTTCTATTACACAATCACAGATTATGTCAATGTCAAGATTATGTTAATGTCAAATACAAAAAGTTCCGTTGTTACAACCTACCCCACCTCTGGGGTAAGATGTAAACAGTTTTGGACAAAGTGAACAATTTAAAGTGACCAAGAAGTTACATGACTAAAATTACAACTTAAATGTGGACTAAAACTATAACTAAAGCATTGTCTAAAATTATGACATTAAAACCGAGTTCCACTGACCAAATCTTGACTAAAACAAACAAACAAAAAACAAAACAAAAACAAACAAACAAACAAAAACAAAAAAACAGCTACAATGCGACAAAAAATCACTTTTTTCTAAGACTATAAACTATTTACCTTCTCTTTCACATTGGTACATTTTGTTCACCACAAACAGCGCAAGAGCAAATTTTTTATTTAATTATGTTCAAACAGCACATCAGTATCTCACAGTGGTAAACTGGTGCTATTAGTGAAGCTGTGCCGGGCGTTCAGTACCAATCACAGTCTTTGTTAAAGCACACAAATTAAAGACAGAGAATGAACTGTAAACCTTCAGAACAAATTCAATATAACGGTATTAAACTCATTTTGTTTGTCTTTCATGATCATCAGTTACACTGCTAAAAAAACGAGTTGAAACACCTCAAAATTTCAAGGCAACATACTGCAAAAGATTTCTGAGTTTTGAGCCCAACTCAAACTCTTAGGTTTTGCTGACCTATAATCTTTTGTTGAGATAATTTACTTTTGATTTTAATTTAATGGTTTTGATTGAAAATCTTAAAATTTTAGCCATCATTCACTTTCACCTTGTTTTTTTTTTCTTTTCAGTAATTTCCAAAATACAATTTTTGGGGGTTTGTAAAGCTCAAACATTTTAGTTTGTCTAAAGAAGAAAAGTAAATTATCTCAACAAAACATCAGTAGTTGGTAAAACATTTGCAAAACTTAAGAATATTAGTTTGGGCTCAAGACTCAAAAATCTCTTGCAACATGCTGCCTTGAAATTTTGAATTATCTCAACTTTTTCATTTTTTACAGCGTATGTCCTCTCTGTCTGTCAAGTTGTGTGAGTGTCACTCTACAGATACAGATGAAACATCCTACAGATGCAGGAAGTCATCTCTACTTGCTTGTTAAAGCGTCCCTGCACATGCACCAACTGATAACCAGCATCATCAGTCACCGACCAAATCACAGGTCTTAACAGTTGGGTGGCCTGTGGGTGTGGCTGCTGCTCAAACTGAAGCATATAGTAGTCAGGTGCCAACAAAGTTATGATCAACCCATGCAGCAGATGGTTGTGTGTGGGCGGGGGTTTGGGTGGGTGCGGGGCGGACAGGAGCACCAACCTGCTGCTCAGAGACGTCATTGAGCTGTATCCGGACCTGCTTCTGGGAAGGAGACGGGTTGTGATGAAGAATGAGGATGGGAGATGAGAGGAAGGGCAGATACTGGATGTAAATCTGCAGGTATTCTGTCCTGAACTGTCCTTTAAACCCCTCCTCTGCTTCATTGTGATTGGTCAGTTAAAAATGTTTAAAAGTTACAAAAAAAAATCCTTGTGATCTATTGTCTTATAAACACAGGAGAGAAAACACTTTCGACCAGACTTAAAAAATGGATCACCAGATTTTCTCCAGGGTTTCTGTAGACTTACGTAGATGTTGCCCACCCAGCAAAATTTGGTCGGAAAGATGCTGAAAAATGGCTTTGCCAGTCATCTAAGAAGTGTTTGAATTAGTTTGAAAAGGGAAAGATTACAAGATGTCTTTTTCATGTTGTTGAAAAGGTGACTATTCAAAGACGTCCTACGATCTACGTCCAGTTTAAAAAGAAAAAATTTCAACGTCTATTTAAACATCTTTTTTTAGGCTAGATTTGAACCGAATCAGACGGACTAAACGTGGTCCCGATTTCAACGTCTAATTTTGGATTCAATTTGAACTGAACTGGAAGGACTAAACATTGTCCAATTTTCAACCTGTATTTTGGGATACATTTGAACTGAAGTGAACAGACTAAAGATGGTCCAAATTTCAACCTGTACTTTTTGACTAAGTAAATTAAAATTATGTCAGGTGGGTGAGAAGTTGAATTTAAACATCTATTTTTGGGCTAGGTTTGAACCAAAACAGACAGACTAAACACAGTCCAAAATTCAATGTCTAACTAAACATCTGTTGTTGGGATACATTTGAACCAAATCGGACGGACTAAACGCGGTCCAAATTTCAACGTCTAATTTTGGGTTAAATAAAGGCCACGATGGACCAACTAGATTTAGCCCAAAAGACAACCTTGAAATGACGTTGAGTGCTTGGTGGGTGACAAGTTGAATTTGTCACAGTCACTGGAACCAACTTTTTCCCCAGTTTTTCTTTAAAAAGAAGAACAAGTTCTGCAAGGATCTCAGTGACGGGGGGCATATTTCTGAGTAATCCAGGTATGATAGAAGCAGCCAAACGATTTATGAAACACAGCACACAGCACAGGCTGATTATGACTACTTACTGTAGAATTACATTTTGTGCCTTTGCAACTTCCAGCTTTCATTTAGTCTCCCAGAAGACAGGAACCTTTTGCTGCTTAATGATCCAAGTTGGAACACCAAGAAACCCAAAGGAGTCTGGAAAGTTTTTGAGAAGCTTCAAAGGGTCTCAGTGCTTATCAGGGAGGTCAAGAACAAAAATCTGAAAGTAAACTCACCGACTTTTCTAATCCTTCAGTTTCAACCAATCTTATCTCCCTGTTCACAGCTGCTGTACAACCCAAACCTCAAACCTTCCCACATGGCATCCTGGGAGCAAGGTTGTAAGGAATTTGGCACAGCGTTTTAATGTGGATCTATTTTGGTTCTATTTAGGGATTTGTGACAGGTATGCAGTCGTGGCTCTGCAGTTTTCCACCCACCTTACTCTTCTCCTCCTGCTTGGCTGCTTGTCTGCATGGAGGATGCCAGATAGAAGACCCTGAAGACACAGAGACAAAGAGAAGAACTGTCAGAGATTTTTATAGCATGTCACGTGTCCACTTGCTTTGTTACCAGCAGCATGCCCCTATTTTAAGTTCTTTCGAGAAAGCAGCAGTAGTTGGTCGATCAGTCGGTCCACCAATTTGGTCCAGGCTTAAATATAATTGTAGAATTTTGTTCAGACATTCATGATCCTCACACAATTAATCATAATAACATTGGTGATTCCCTGAAATGTTCTTGCAACACAATCATCTGGTCAAACTTGACTTTTTCCACTACTTTATTCTGTGATTCTAATACTAATGTGAATGTTTGCATGCTAATACACAAACTTCAGATGGTGGTGAACATGGCAAATGTTACAGGCTGAACATCAACATGTTAACATTGTCCCTGTCAACACTGTGAGCATGTTAGCATGCTAACATTTAGATTTATCTCAAGCAGCATTGCCTAAGTATAGCCAGACAGAGAGGCTAGCATAGCTATACTCTTTGTAGGCTAAAAACAATGCAACAAATTGGTTATTTAGCACACTGTAGACATATTTAACTTCCTCTTTTGCCCTATTGATTAATACGGTATTGCTCTAGCCTGCTATATATTAGCTTGTATTGTCTGTCTTTTTCAACCTTATACAATTAGCTAGCTTTGTAAGTTATACAATTAGCTAGTTTTTTTCTTTAAAAAAAACAAAACAAAAAAAACAAGCCACATTTATTACATTTATTTAGTACATTGTAAACATAGACATTGTAGTACAAGTGACTATATTCTTGTCGGTAGTGTGTGTTTAATACTCCATTGAGTAGCCTGCTGTATATTAGCTTGTATCGTTTTGCTCAACTTTGCACAATTAGCTAGCTTTGTACAACTATCTTTTTCTGCTGCAAAAAATTAAATTAAATTAAATTAAATTAAAAAATAAAAAATAATTACACATTTGTTTACAACATTACTACTTCATTCGTCTTTGTACTTGTTGGTGGTGTGTGCTTAATACTCCATTGCATAGCCTGCTTGTATTTCTCAACTTTATACAATTGTTAGCTAGCCTTGTATGACTACATTACCTTGTATGTTCTGTTCCTCTCAACTTTATACAATTAGCTAGCTTTGTATGACTGGTTTTCTGCTACTGCTGCAAAAAATACATATTTAGCTCATTTAGTTCATTTATTTATTACATTATTTACTTCTTTGTAGCCTACTTGTTGGTAGTGTGTGTTTCATACCCCATTGCATAGCCTGCTGTTTATGCAGTTGCTCTCTTTTTCTCAATTTCATACAATTCATGTCAGCTGACTGTATTAATTTGTATGTTCTGTCTTTCTCAGCTTTGTATTATTAGCTAGCTTTGAACGACTGTTTTTTCTGCTGCAAAATAATATACACATTCAGTACATTTATTTAGTACACTATGGACATATTAAACATACTAAATTCTTCTTTGTGGGCTTCTTGTTGGTAGTGTTTGTTTAATACTCCTTTATTTAGCTTGCTGTCTATTAACTTTCATGTTCTGTTTTTCTCAGCTGAATCCAATTAGCTAGCTTTGTACTACTATTTGTTTTTTGAAAATGATAAAGCAATATGGATGAGACTGCAGACATCTGCACAAGATGAAGCAGGGAAAATCCAATATAATTTTCTCCCTTTTTTCCCTAAATGAAACTATCAAGACTCCAAACTACTTGCATGACTCACTTTTTCATCTGTCGCACTGACATTTTTCATGGTTATGCTTTCAGAAGTCTATTTCTACAACTAAATCAATTCAGCCTGAAGTGACGAGATGCAGTTCAATAAGAGTTGAAGCAAATCGAGCTCCCCAGGCAATAAAGCACCAGCTGCTACTTTACTGTCAGCGCCACAGCAGCAGTAAATAATATCTCTGTGACGGTGGCGGTGTGACTCAGGCAAAAGTGTGCATGATTCATTCACCAAGCTGCTAACCCAGTTGATTAGATCCACAATGCATTTGAGTTTCTGTTACTGTAGAATAGAGACTGAGGACAGATGTATAGAGCTCAGAAACACAGGAATAAAAGAGTGAAGCAAATGGGAACAGAAAAATGTCACCACTAGATTTTTAGCTCTGATGTGTCCTGTTGTCTATAAATAGAAAGTGTTTAGGATTGAACGCCTTGTGATCAGGCATAAGTTACGGCACCCTGACGTTCGGAGCTACACTAAAAGATCTTGAAGACAGATTTTAAATGTATGCGTCTCAAGTCCGAAAAGGTGCTTTTACCTTGCAGGTACATTTCTTCTCCCTCTGCAAACATCTGCTCACAGCGGGCACAGCGGGCACATGTGGGGTGGTAGTGCTTCTCTCCAGCCTGTTGAGCATTAAACAAGAAGAACGGGTTAGGATATTACACACTTGTTGTTTGTTTTGGTCTCTTTGGGGGAACTATTAAAGGGGCAACCGAGCAACTTAGTATTGTACTTTGATAAAGTTGGAGTACTTGCAAGATATATGTTTTAAAATGCTCAAAATAAAAGCAGCAGAGATTAGATATTCTGACTTTTAGTTGCTGTGCTCCAACAACTGCATCCTGCAATTCCCATAATGCAACTTGATAGCATCTTTTCATCAGGCATTCCCTGCCAGACAAATGCCAATTTTTGAATGCACACACTATCGGTATGAACGTGGCTTGAACGTCTGTTGTAAAGTTATGAAAGGGTCCAATCTCAGATAACCCTGATGACATCATCTGTCAGTGCCGACAAAGCTCCTCCAGAGTCAAAGAGGACAGTTCTTCATAAAGTAGAGTAGCACTCCCCATTGTAGAAATTCCTTTCATATGAAATCTCTGTGTAGAGTCCCTTTAAAACTGAAAAGAAACAATAAAAACCAACCCTACCCTTTAAAGTTAGCTGTAGAAAGCCATTTCCATTAGGAAAAGACAATAAGGATATGTTAGGAATTACAAAGATAAAAGTACTCATGGTAAGTCTATGCTTTTACTAAACACATTTTAATGGTCCAAAAAAGATTCAATTGGAGAAATAAAATACGCTTTAATAAACAAAAAACACTTAGGATTAATGTAAATTAGCCTAGTTTCTTTATATGCTAAATACTACTAAATACTTAATTTTAGTTTAATCTCAGTTGGATTTATTTTCCATCCTATGTTATGCTTTCTATGGATTCTATTTTTATCCAAATGGCCAGCCCAGTTTCCTGTAGATTCACAAATATTTTTATTGATATTTTTGACTGATAAAGTCCAAATTCAAACAAACTGCCCCTGTATCTTATATAATTTTGAGTCAATTTGCATATTTTTAATTTATCATTCCTAACATTTATATATTTTATTCTTTTTGTACCCTAAATTAGCTTTAATCTATGAGGTAACCATACATTCACCATGGCAGTTTAATATATAGGCATTGTCTGGCTCATGTACAGCTGTGATAATGAAGACAAGACAACACAGACAAAACTAAAATAAAGAAATAAAAATATCTCTTGATGTTCTGGCTCATTACTCAGCTCATAATGATACTGGAAAAATGGCATTACTGTGCCTTCCGCCTACAGTTCCAGCCATAAAATGATGCAAAAACATTAGTAGTGTTTGTGTGTTTACAAGCTGAAGTTTACTCTCTGTATGTGTGCAGGAACACTTCATTATAAAGTTCAAAGTTATCTTAACTTTATTAAAATGCTGATGCAGCATGAACAACCAGTCCCGCTAGTGTTGCTGAACTAAATGTATTCAGAGTCCAATTAGCCTCATTTGATTAAAGTGCCACCAGCTACAAATGATTACAAAGAAAAGGTTGTGTTTTATCCTTTAGCCACAAGGTGGAGCACTTGTGTTGAGTTAGGAGCACTGCAGTTGCATCCAATGCTAGAGAGGCACAAGAGTAATTTGGGTATGAAAGCATTCCACTCAATTTGAATGTTTTTAAAGACTTAGATACTTCCGACTGATCAATATAGATCAATAGCAAAAATCCAAGGTGCGTATACTCAACAACAGTTGTTTAGTACAGCTTTCATCACTCAACTCAAACTGTCCAAAATTGCCTAAAACCTTCCCAATAAACCTAAACAATGGTTTGACACTGGCTGACATTTATCACGACCTGTGTGTTTAGCTTGGAGTAGCTACTATGTGGCTTGACATTTAGAAGCTAATGGAGGTCATATGTCCTCTCCAGAGCTTGAATAAGAACCCACAAGGCAGTGTGGGGGCAGGGGGTCGTCATTATGAGGATGGATGTGTCTGTTATATTGCTATGAAAAAAGTAACAGTGTGGATTGTTTCTGGGTTTGCGACACCACATGGCCACTGGGATACAGAGGTCCTCAGGGATCCTTGTAACCAAACACCGACCTGGAACCTGAGTTGGGCCGGGTCCAAAGTGCTGCTGCCAGTGTAGGTGTTATCTCCCTTCTGTTGGGAACTGTTTGGGTCTAATTATCCTTGGGTCTATTCAGATTCGGTCTGACTGTCCTCGAGTCCATTTCGGCTTGGGTCCAAAATCCTGGACCCATGAAGACCTTTACAACTGGGGCCAAACATCAGCACAAATAGGCAGTTTTAGTGTCCTGTTGTGAACACCTGATTTGAAATTTAATTGTTCTCTTTTGCCAATTGGGCCAATTGGAAAATTGAACCAATGTCATCCTCGCTTTAATTCAGGAGTCGGACCTTGAAGTGTGAAGTTTCCCAAAGAGCACCTCAGAAGTAGTTGTTTGCAGGTGATCTGATCTATCTTTGACTAGATTTTCCAAGCTGTTTCTGCTAGCAACTAGAAAATCTTTTGTTCCAAAACCACCTCCTTTTTAACGTCATTCCATCTGTTGGGTAATCCAAATACCATTCCACTTGCTTAGTGGTCATTTATTCAATACTACCGCCTTGTTCTGTCTTGTGTTGTGACAACAAAAACCATCATTGAAATCAAGTAGAATTATCTCACTCTGTTGGCAGATTTTCTTGTTTAAAACACTTATGATTTATGGACTCAATAATAAACTAAACGGAACAAGATGGATAATTTTTGAGATCGTTCTTTTTCTCTCTTTGCAAAACAGTCATCTGATGTCTGATGCTGATCCCTGCCTCCCAAAGGCATCCCATCCTGCTTCAACAGCGGCCTGATTACGCACGGTCCCTCTGAGGTGCCTCCACTTTGCTGCGTCATTTCAATATGGAACGAGACCAGAAAGCAGGACGTCGACACCCTATTTCTTGGATAACACCCTGCTTAATGCTTATCTGGACCAAATGGAGAGCAGATGGAGAGAGCGAGCAACCCGAGGCATGAAGAGCTGAACAGAAATAAGCAAAGAGACCGCAAGTCTAGGTATTATTGGGATAAAAAGTAAGGCCAGGTGCTTGAAAACTGGCAGCATGTTGTGGATGCCATGCCAAAAACTCATATTTGAACTGAACTGAAACAGATAGACAGGGGCCTAGAGAAAAGAGGAAGTTGACTTAGGAACATTGAGGCCCAGAGATAAAGGCCGGAGCTGGATTGAAATTCAAACATGGAAAGTATGAGAGGGCCGGAAAGGAGATAGCACTGCAATCAAATCCTTCCTTTGTCAGAATCCAAGGCTGCATGAAGAGGAAAATTATCATATTCAATGTCCTGCAGGACTGATAAGTCAAGAAAGAGGAGGGGTCGAGGATGGTCTGTAAGGGGGATAAACTTGACAGCTGATGACTGGATGTTTTCCTTGAATGTGGCTGTAGCTGGTCAGCCAGGGTTGAGGTTTGCGGCTGAGGCTCCTGCAGAGTTTAAGGTTTTTGAAACAGCCGTTGGTTAAGAGCTGAGAGAAGTCAAGGCAGCCAAGTAGTGAAAGAGCCGGTGAGGTTGCAAAGAGCTGTCCAACCTTTTCTACCTCTTTATTTACCCAATTACATAAAGACCATCTGCTTTCTCGACATTATCCTCTGTAATGCCCCATCCATCCCCTCATTTCACAAATGCAGGAACCAGTCAGGCGAGGGAGGTGATCCATTTAGAAGATTGGAATAGATTTTGGTGAGCTGGGCATGGCTGCAGCACAAACCCACAAAGAAAATCAGTGAAGCTTTTCATGGTATTGGTTCAACTTTCATTAAGTCAAGTGTTCCAATATCAAACTCAAATTGTGACATTTTCTAGTTTAAAATACATTATAGCTTTTCTACTGGCTGCATTACTGACTAATAGAGCACAAAAAAAATCAATACATATCCTTTTAAACATGGATTATACTCCAAAAACAGACGCTTACAAGGACAGTTAGCTGTGAACACCATAGAGTAGTCCTGTTTCCTAACCTGACACGCCAGATGGTTTGTTACACAGAACCATCTGGGAAGTCATCCTTAGAAACTATTTGGAAAAGGACAGGCACTTTTACAAAAACACCTGTCGGGTGATTGGATGAACCATTTGTCTATCATGTCTAACCTGGGTTAATTTCAACCAATCAGATCAGCGCTTCCACGGACGCTTCTCGCTGTCGTCACACCTAAAACCACACTTGTAGCTGCTAGTAGTCCCTCCTAGAACACTGATTGACCGCACCACTTTTGGTGCGGACACAAACAGATAACTTGAAGCCTTGCGAGATGGATTCACGCAGCCATAACAAAATGGGGGTATGCAGATGTCTGCACAGAGCCTATGCAGACACCAACAGGTGATGAAATTTACATCACAAGGACCCTTGTGGACCCTCACAAACCCTCGCACACTCAAGGACGAGTATAATACCGACTATGCACATACTCACAATCAAGGCGCCTCGGTATGCCTCAAACAACCTAGGTCATACTATTTGTCATTCGAAAGACAATAGTGTACCTATTCCAAATGGTCACACTCAAAGGTGGGACGGCAGCATTATTGTCAGATTGTCTGCTTTGAAAAGTTAACTTTCTTTCCAGTTCCGCTGTTGTAAACAGGGATATCAGACTCTGTGACACAATCTGACCAGCACTTTGTTTTAAGCATACTAAAACCTTGCGGGTACCATATGGACTGTTCATGGAAACAAGAGAAAACATTCCCGTTCTTTGCAAAATAACTGTGTTGTTGGCCTATCCACAGTGCTTTGATTAAACCATACTGACGCTTTCTCTCACATTGAGGGAGATGGGTTTAAATTTTCCAGCTTGTTTGAACAAACACAAGAAGAGCTAGTAGCCATTGTTTTCTCACAGAGATACCAAAGAGACTGATCCTCACAGCAGCGCTACTTTGGTGCTTACTTGGATTTATGCCTTGCCTGGCTCAAAGTTCAATGTCAAAGTTTCAACTTTGACCTCAATGTAAGATAAAGTAACCAACAACGGACAATGCCCCAAACCTTTCATTATTACTTGGTTCTTATCTTATTCTCGAGAGGATAACAATTACCAACAATTACCTCCGCCAAGGAGGTTATGTTTTTGGTGCTGTTTGTTTGTCTGTTTGTCTACAGGATTATGCTAAATCTACCGGGCCAATTTTTATGAGATGTGGTGAAAAGGTGTACCATGGGCCAAGAAAGAACCCATTGAATTTTGGAACAGATGCAAATCAAAAGGTGGAAACTAATTATTTTGCACTTTCATTTATGTTGCGAGATAGCGCCCTTCTCATTACCACTTGGGTTTATTCTAGCAGTTTTAGCCATCTGTTCTGCTGATTATGATAACACTATGCTCTAGTCAAAGATAGATCATCAGGTTGGAAACAAACCTCTAGGTTAGTCAAAGAGAAGAGAACACAAAGATAGAAGCTAAAATTACCCAAGCAATTGTTAACACCCATCGCAGAGTTCTTGCTTCAACTTTAGCCTACCATTCATAGATTTCCTGTGCAATGAAGGATGCTCTCCGAGTACTGTTCTAGTTTCCAGTGTATTCTTTTGTGTTAAATTGAAATCCATAATCATCAGTCTTTGCTATGTTTAGATTTCCTGGCAGTCATTGCTTTTGGTGAGCAAACCGCAAACTCATACTGCCAATACTGCCCAGAGGGCCTAACAGCAATCCCACAGAAGGAGACATCATAGCGTTCAAACTCACACACAATTTGACTGACAGGTGGTTTGTAGAGAGAGCCATACAAAAACACAACAGCAATGAGCCACTGAGCCACACAGATAAACATAAAAACATTAATTTCAATTCGACTTCCTCCACAGCCGTCGGCTCCAGTTATTGACTCGATACGTCCCCGCGAAGCAGACTCTTTGATCTAGACCAAATGCCATGACATTTTAAATGTTCAGTCTCTCCGTTACTGTTTCAAAGTGCAGCGCAGCGCAGGTGGAGTGGCTGCCAATGACTTCAATACTAATACACTGAGACAACTCTGTGTGCTGGCATTTGACATAAAAATAACAGAGGACACCAAAGAGATGGGCCTTTATTTATTAAGCATGGCAGAATCTCTAGAGGAATTACTCTATAGAAAGTTTGATTTAATGTTTTTATTAGTTTGCATGTAATATGCTTCTTAATATAATGCAATTTTAACTCTCCTCTGACTGAAATCTTCCTTTCCTTTTTTGAGGGGATGAGGTCATGAAAGTAGAACAGAAGTAAGGGAAAACTTGCCTTGCCTTGAGCAACGCAAGATCATTCCACCACTCCTTACTTTATAGGTACAGGTGCTTTTAGTCCCGCTCGACTGACTTTGGTTCAACACACTTTAGGGCCAAACAATCAAGTATATACTCTAAGAAATAAAAGTGCTAAATGCAACCACAGTTCCAAAAAACACCCATCCTGAATTTGATGCTTGCAACAACTGAAATTGAAAGTGAAATTCTTTCTCATTCTTGCTTCACATATGATGTCAGGCACTCAACAGTCCAGGGTCTCTGTTCTTGTACTTCATGATGGACCACATATTGTCAATGGGAGACAGGTCTGGACTGCAGGCAGGTCAGTCTAATACCTGAACTCTTTTACTATGAAGCCACACCGTTGGAACTTGTGCAGAGTGTGTCCCAGCGTTGTCAAAGACGTCGTCTGGATGGCAGCATATGTCGCTCCGAAATCTGTATGTACCTTCCAGCTTTAATGGGGCCTTCACAGATGTGTGTGTTCCATAGTTTTTTATTTATTTGGTGGGTCTTTGGCAATGACTGGTCTAAATCCATGCTCATGGAACCCCATTAGCAACTAATGGAACCCCTTAAAAAGAACATTTGATGAAGAGTTCTTCAGAAGCAAATGTTAAAGGGTAGAACCTCAGCCTTTTTAGAGCCCTTATTTCTAAGAGTGTACACCTGACTGCCCGACACAATACTGTAGGATAAGGATGTGGGTGATGTCATTTACACACAAATACACACACTCAGAGAGAACCCTGCTCTCATCTCTGGTCTTAAGTTCCCACTGCTCTCCAGACGCTGGAACCTGAGAGGTGTTTATGAGAGCAGAGAATGCAAGAGAGCATCATGTGATGAAAGAAAAGAGAGAAAGTGACAGAGAGGGATTGTTGTTTGGCACCATAATGCCGCTCTGTTGTTCCGAGGTCACGGCAGGAGCTTCCAAGACCCCCTGTCTGAAAGCTTTCTTCCTCTCCTCCTCCTCCTCTGATCCCTCTCTCCGCCCAAGGAGAGTATCCCGTGTCCCATCCCTCCATCGCCGCAGAACAACGGACCGCTTCACTGAAACCACATTCCTCTGCACTCATATCTACCTGCCTCTTTCTCATCCAGTCTTGTCATATTCTTCTGTCTTTGTACGCATTCAGCTTGCAGGATCGCTGTCACGGACTGTTGTTTTGCAGTTTTTGTTTCAATATCTCACCTCATCTCAGCTTATAATGATAATAATGTCAGAGATACAATAAAGATTTGGATACAAACTGTCCACTGTAGGTTTAAAACAGGCCAACACCCTACAAATAACACAAATTACAGTAATTACATGCAACGTCTTTTCATTTCAACAGGATTTTTCACAATGATTGCTTTAGTTTTCACGAGTGTTTGTATTAACCCTTTAACAGGCACTGTAAGCGCATGGTTGACCTTTTTCCTGACCGATTTCCTGTCATAAAAAGTCGGCAAACCCAGTCTTTGACCTATTTGGCATCATCACCATGACACTTGAGGTTTAGTCTGTCTACCAATCAAAGACTGTCTTCCAGGCTGGTCGACCAGTCAGAGGCTGTTTGGGTATGTGTGTGGCAGCTCTGATCTCAAACTCAATCCACAATGGAATAAGAGAGATTTACCCAATTCCCCTTTCAACATCTATCATCCTGAAATAATCAGTAGAATAGTGTTAACGTAAGAATTTTTAAAAAATGTGCTGTTTTATCAGAAAATATTTCCACAGTGACTTAATGCCTGTTAAATAATGAATGCAGATGAACATATCAAACATTATTTTTTCTTTTTATGCAGCTTTTATGCAGTCTGTTTATAGTTTGAATTCATAACCTTTGTTGCAAAACAGTCTAACAGTATTTCTTATTTATAATAGAGCCACTTACCCATGTAATTTGTTGTGCTGACCATATACAACAACTCTCACCTTATTTATAGCCTTTATCTTAAGCCCTATTTGCACTGGACTAGTATTACACTGGCATGAGATAAAGGACATTATCCCCTGGATATGATGTCAGGACCCTGCTTAACACCAGTATAACATAGTTTAGACTTTGGGTTAGAGGGTTTTTACCCATTTTCTACACTTCTACAGGAAAGCTTTTGACTGCTCATTACTATATGAGTGACGGGCTTGGGGAATAGGCTAATGGACTTACTTGTAAGGATCAATGAACTGATTAATCATTTTGAGTTATTTTTTTAATTAAAAAAAACCCAACTCTGTGATTCCAGCTTCTTAAGTGAATACTTACTGGTTTATTTACTCCTCTATGACAGTAAGCTGAATATTTTTGAGTCGGGGATGAAACAAGACATTTGAGGACGTCATCTTGAGTTTGATCAACATTTTTTCACCATTTTCATGTGATTAATTGAGAAAATAATTGACTGATTAATCAATTATGAAAATAATTGGTAGTTGCAGCCTTAAAAAACACTATATTAGGTTAAACAATTTCAACATATTTGGTATTGAGGTAATCCAAAAGTAACAGAGTTACATTCGTTTTATTTAATGTTTTGATACTTGTATTATGTTACTGACTACATTTTTAACAGGTAATTAGTAACTGTATATATTTTTAGAGTAATCCTCCAAACCCTGGGTCTGAAATAGGATCAGACACAGCCGTGAGTTTAAGAATTGCTTCTGTAATAAGACGGTAGGATTTTTCCTGTCATTGAAACTTAAGACAGGAGAAGCAGTTAGGAATGTTTCATGTAATGAGTCCCCAGGCCTGGAGATTCACAGCAGTATAGGCTGGCAGCATCTCTGTTCTCGCAAAAAGACCAGTAGCTAAGTGAGTAAAGCCAGACTTAACAACACTGCAAAGGTCAAGCTAATTAAAAATAACCTCTATCAGCCACATCAGCTACTGATATCATCACAGTTTAACAGAGCTTATTCCAAATATATTTCCTACAGGCAGCAAAAGATGTGTTACAGTATTCAGCATGACCGCATAAAAAACAAAGGGAAGCATGCAGTATGGGAATATGTTCACTTGATTATATTAGGCCCTGTTTAACATCCCTATCTCAACTTAGAACAAAACAGACTGGGTTGCACCAAAAAATATTAATTTAATATAAAATTAGTTCATACAATTCCACAACCCTGAATGTTTTCTATATACTATAAATATTGTGCTAAGCAGCGCTAACGGAGAGATAAATAAAGCTTTTCACATTAACTCAACATATGTGTTCTGGAGCATAAAATAGTAAACTAAAACTCTCAGCAATGCATCATGGGAAACGAGGGCTGTCTCAGTGCTATGTGTGGCTTATGTAAATGTCGCAAACCACAATCCTACAGTGCCCCACAATGGTTGGAGGATGCCATTATGCAAGTTACATTACACAAACTATACGAGCTTTCCAGAGGGGGACAACTCTGACACAGACGTTTTTGCCACTAAACTGAAGTTCAGTGTCAGCCTCATGTAATCTTACACAAACTACTACTACTACTACTACTAATAATAATAATAATAATAATAATAATGATAATAATAATAATAATAATAATAATAATAATAACAACATTTTTTTCTTAAAACCAAATATTGAAATTGGGTCCATAAAATTCCTGGAAATTCCAAAATAAATTTTTGTAAATGCACTGGTAAAAACTGAAATAATCTCACCCCAATCTCAGACTTTTGGCCCCATTTCATAGTCCGATGGTTCAAACTAGATGCAGCTGCCAGCATGACTGTTTGACTCTAGTTTTTGCTTTCCAACATGACTTGTTACACCGTAGATTTACAGTGAAGCTCTCTCTTTCTCTATGTCTATATATATACCGTTCGCACAAACCGAATCAGGTCAAACACAAGCACGCACGCACACAGAACAATGACTCAAACGTGACTTAATGTCAGCGACAACTTGGGGATGACGACTCGCATCGAATTACAATACGATAGGAGAACGGAGTGTGTCATCTGTCCTGTAGCTGTAGGTGTTTTCTAGAACAGGAGGTGGCGTGGCTTTGTTTTATGGCACACAGAGGCAGACTGGTACCTGAGAGTGACTGACAATGAACGGATGACCTGCCTGAGGGGGGAGTGGGGAGGACAGGGAACAAGGAGAGTCCATGTGTGTGTGTGTGTGTGTGCAGTAGCGACGAGGTCAAAGCCATTATCTCAGAAAGAGAGATTGTGCTGAATTGCCAAGCAGGCCAAACCAGAGAGCAGCTCCTGGTTGGCTGGTTATTCCCTGTGGACCCACATGCAGCAGGCTACAGAGGGAATGATGCATAATCTCAGCAGAGCTCACCCTGTTAGCCTCGCAAGGCTGCCCTGTGCACTGCTCCTTTTCAGACCGGGAAATTTTGTTACTGATGGCGTCAAAGCTGAAAAGCTCTGAAGCTCCCAGATCTATACGGTACATACAAAGGTAGCTATTCTGGAAGCATTTCTCATGTATCTGCCGTCACAGTGTATATGTATGTACGATGAAATTTTAATGATGGCTTTGGGGAAATGGGGTCAACACTGCAGTGTGTTCAGTGGAAATATTAGAATAACAAGTAAGAGGAATATAAAATAGCAGGAAAAATAAAAAATAACATGAATGAATAAATAAATAAATTAATAATGTTTTGACTTAAAAAAAAGTTAGTGTCGGGGCTGCATTAAAATTGTTGTTTAAATTGAGTGAATTTGAAAAGACAAGTTGAGCTAATTTAGTAATGATTCAAACTAAATACACTTAAGTTGATCATTTCAGGCCCTGTGTAGCATCCCTACAGTAACTTAGAACAAACACTGGGTTGCACCAACAAACATTAATATAATCTAAGATTAGCTCTAATCAGAGTTTAGCAAAATCATTTCTGGAGTTAAAGTCGAGCTCTGCTGCACAATTAAAAACTTAACTCTGTTTAGTAAATCCAAATTCATTGGGTTAACCTGAAATTAAATCAAGTTATAAGTTTAACAAAATTTTACACTGAATGCTAACCAGCTAAAAAGTTACCAAAATGTTACATTATATGCTTGCTAGCTGAAAAGTTAACAAAATGTTAAATTGCTGAGTAACTAAAAAAAAAGGTTTACAGCACATTATATTGTATTATAGCTAGTTATTAAGTTAGCTAAATGTTACACTGTACGCTAACTAGCTCAAAGGTTAACAAAACATTACACTGTAAGGTAATTAGCTAAAAACTCATGATAGCTTTAATAAACTTGTTTTTAATTCAGTTGGACTTGTAAAAACACATATTCGATATGCTTAAGATATTAAGTTGAGCCAACAACCTTTCAGTCACACTCATTTAGGTCAATCGACTTCAAGTTAGAAGAATTCATGTTTATACGTTCTGAAGTTCTCTGAAAATAAATACCAGATATTTTAAGTTTCATTAACTTTAATAAATACATGTTAATGAGAAAAGATTAGCTGATTCTAGTAGTTCAGTAGTTGACATAAAGGACAACGATATAAACAATGCTATTTAAAGATACGCTATTTAATGATTTAATATTGCGCATCTGTCAAGTAAGGGGACTCATAAGAGACAGTTTGAAAATATAATGAGACATACTGTATATCACTTTTAATATAAAGTATGGGTAAAGCTCCAAAATTGCTGAATCCTACACTTCCCATAATGCAACTCGATGGCATATTTCTTTAGACCTGTCTGATGTCTTTTCAATATGTGCCCAGTTTGTAATGCAGGCTACCTGTTATAACTCATAAATTTGCAGTTTCAGCTTCTCTGCTCACACTGTTGTACTTACAAGCTTGTATCTTTAAACTGTTATCAAAGAACCAAATATTTTCTTACTCAAAAGGAAGTTTCATGTTATCCAGGCCTTGGAAGCTTACACCACTGTGTGCAGAAACATTTACCTTCAGAACACACTCAAATATATTATCTTAGGCTTCACAAAGCTCCTGCAGAACCACAAAACACATTTTACAACTGTTCAAGAATAAGAAGTACTTCTAAAGGTTTAGGCTATAAAGGCTGCGTTCAAGCTCATTTGAATGAATTACATGTTTGCTGATTCATTCAAACATATTTTTTTTGTTGAAAAAGTGACAGCTTTCTGTCTATCCCTTTGCGTTTCCTCTAAATGTGCTGTGGTGTAATGTTACCTCCAGGACTTTTCCAGTGATGTACTTCTTGCAGCTCTCACACTGGATGCCGAACATGGCGTGGTAGTCCATCTCACAGTAGGGGATTCCATCCCTGACAGGACGACACGGGACAAGTCAGCAGATCGGAGACGGCACGGAGCATCAGATACACTTCACTTCACATCACACTGCAGACAGCTCAGAGCCCTGCAATCCTCCATCGGCCATATCTGAGCTGACAGCACCCAGCAGGTGCTTAGATAGGTGCAGGGTGGAGCTCCTGCTACAGACATCCAACTACGACAACAAAATTATATTTCCATCATTTGTAAACATTTTACTCCAAATATTAAACTATGAATCACAGTTTCTAGGAATGTAGAAATGCAACAAGGCTTTTAGTGAGCAATGTATGACAAATATGAATACATTGCTTAGCCTGTTGAACTGGAGGAATGTTGTAATACTGACGGTCAGTCTAGAAAACAACGTACAAACATTAAGCCTCATTTGAAGCCAAATTTAGCTCAGCTAGCATTACAGTAGCTTTGTTGTTATATGGAATTCTGTTCTGCTCCGCACCAGCAGGTGTGTCTGTTGCTGCTGTATTCAAATTTACTTGATAGACATGCCCTTAAGGTAATGGTGCGAGTAAAAAAGATGTGAAAACCGGAGGAATTCATTTGCATGGCAAAGGTGTGTAACTATGATAGCACCCAGCAGCTAGCTTGCTCAGACTATAGAGTTGCCTGCTGGACAGCGAGGTGAGCTCCACAGATAACATTTCACTCAGTGTTACTGTACCAAATTACTTCATTTATCATAATTGAAGTACCCTAAATGAAGTATTAAATGAAGCAATTTGCAAAAACAACAATAAAAAAACAAAACAAAAACAAAACACTAATAGCCCCAGACTTGGGGCTTAATGGATTACATTTAACGGGATTATGCAATTAAGATACAAAAAAAGGTAACTGTATTCCATTACAGTTACAGAAAAATGAGATGTAATCAGATTACAGTCACATTTAGTTAAAATTGGGAATTAATAGCAGGATTACAATTTTAAAATACATTTTTAAATAAAGGACAATATGCAGCCATCTGCAGCGTGTACACATTATGACACTTCAGAGTCTCAATACCACTCTTGTCTGAGTGAAACCAAAGAATCTGAAAGTTGCCAACTAATTATTTCTTGAGAAAATACTTTCACTAGGTGGAGATTTCGCCATTATCTTGTCTCAACATCTAATTTAAAGACACATTTGGCTCGACAGTAAGCTAGACATTTACAGTAACTAGTTAGTTAGCAGCACAGACCAACTGGTAATGTTAGCAGCACAGACCAACCACTGACATTAGCAACACAGACTAACTGCTAACATTAGCTACACAGACCAACTGCTAATGTTACCTACACCGAATAACTGCTAAGGTTACCTACACCTAACAACTGCTAACATTAACTGCACAGATCAGCTGCTAACATTAGCTACATAGACCAACTGCTAATGTTAGCAATACAGACTGACTGCTAACATTAACTACACAGAACAACCGCTAACGGTAGCTACACAGACCAACTGCTAACGTTACCTACATCTAACAACTGCTTACATTAACTACACAGATCAGCTGCTAACCTTAGCTACATAGACCAACCGCTAACGTTAGCTACACAGACCAACTGCTAATGCTATGTAGATAGACCAACCGCTAACATTACCAACACAAAACAACCACTAACATTAGCAACACTGACCAACTGCTATCGTTAACTACACCGAACAACCACAAACGTGTGATATTTTGATTAGGTTACTGACTACATCCTTATCAGGTAATCAGTAACTGTGTCAGAATATATGTTTAAAGTTAAAACTGTATTTGTGAAGACAGACTGACTTACTTGCTGATGTACTCGGCATTGAGCACCTTGTTGCAGACTTTACACTTGAAGCAGCCCAGGTGCCAGTGCTTGTCCAGTGCTACAAGAGACTGTTCATTCTTAAACTCCTTCCCACAGCCGCAGCAGTCTGCAAAGACAACGAGATGAAGAGAGATTAGCTGACAACTGATGAAAATTAAAACTAACCAAAGTCGACTTTCTGGAGTGAAATAGTTCCCTCTACAGTACTTTTGTTTCATTAAGCAAAAGGTTGAAAAGAACACTGCACATTTTGGTTTCCTGAGAGTGGAATGACTTAACACAATTTAAGAAAGTGCCAATTTAAGGGATGGAAAAGAAAATGATGATAAAGACCAGTGTAACAAATCATAGTTTGCAGGGTGCAGAGAGACATAAACAAAGTACTGACTGTGGACAGCCTGTATGGGTGCAGGGCTGTTGGCAGAGAGAGGCTGGGTACACTTTTGGCAGATACACTCCTTCCCGTTAAATGTCACCCGGTCGCCGGCCGGGAATGGCTGTCTGCAAACAAACACAAAACAGATAGAAGATCAGATGAGGGCATTGACTGATATGGTTTGTGCATCCCAAAGCTTACAAATCTATTCTAAGCCTCTGAAAACAAGATTCATATCATCGTTGGACAAAACTGTTTAGGTGGCTCAGCAGCTTCTTAAGGGAGAGTGGGGGAGTTTTCATCGTAGACATATGAATAAAATCCTCCCACACCTGAATGAGTTGTCTGATCTGATAAAGGAAAGAAAAACAATTACGATATACTGATGACTAGATGTGGTCAGGGAGGAGCACTCTTTTTATCAGAAAGAACATTTAGTGAACATTTACAGTAAAAAGGAACTGTTTGTTTTATTTTAATTTTGTACTTTTTTTTTCAATTTATTTCATTTAATTTACTATTTCTACATTTAGTAGTGTTCTATTTTGTTTTGCTCAGAGAGATTTAGAGACAACCTATTGAGTTTATTAGAATAAGCCTCAAATCGTTACACTTATAATAAGAATGTCTAATGTAAAAATGTCTATAATGCATTATAAACATATTTACAGCAATGTATAATTACAACTGTGAGCACAAATACATATTCCTACTGCTTTCTTGAAAAATTCATAACACATTATAACACAATATTGTAGTGGTGTACAATATTAAAAGCAGATTGCAAATTCTGAGATGGTTCTTAGTCGTAAATAACAGTGTTGTCTGCATAGGAGTTGATTATTTGTATCTAACTAAACTTCTTAGTAAAAATGGTCAAAGGAACTGTACTTTGGGGTACAACCGCAGTCACATTTACAGACCGAAATGTAAGCTTGCTTCAGCATGTACACATTGTGTTCTGCCCAACACAATGTGTGCTTCCAGCTTTGGGTCAACAATTTTGGTTTGGCCCTTTCCTGTATCAATATGACAATGCTCCCATGCACCATCAGCTCCATAAAGAAATATTTAGATGTGGAAGAAACTGAGTTGTGAGCACTCATACATATTCCTGATGCTTTATTACAAAATTTTAACACACCATAACACAATGTTGTATCATAATACTTACGAATTGCTAGTCGCACACTGACTTTTTCTTTCCATGGATCATAAAGTATTCTAAATCTCATTGTTACAGAACATTATAACATTTTATAATGCATTGTAGTCACTGTTACAATGCAATATAATGTGATTATAATGTGTTACAATGTGTTATGGTTTTTTGGGGAAACATTACATTAATGAAATTTAGATGTCTATCATTGCGTGTTCATCATGGATGAACATAGATCATCCATAGATTTTTTTTTACTTTACTTTGAGCAAACAATGACCACTTATAATGACTTATAACCAGCTTTTAATTTATTCAGTCTTCTTATACCTCAGCAATATCATTAGTGTACTTTGAGCACCAATGACCACTTAGAATCATGCTGTAGTGCATCGTAAAAGTGATTATAATGCATTATTAAATGGTTATAATGTCTTACAACATTGATTTTTTGTGTAACCATGAAGTATTATGATGTCATTATAAAATGAATTACAATGTGTTATGATTATTGTTATGAAATACTGTTAATATTTATGAGTGCTTGTAACTACAATCAACTACAATACATAGGTATAAGCACAGTGGGCCTATAATACAAGATAAGTATATAATACATAACAGACATGGGAGTCTTAGAAAGTGTTACTGCCTAAATTACCCATCACGTGTAATTTTTGTGAAAGTAATTAAATCTCCAAAATTCTGCATCAAACAACGAATGGTCATAGGGCTCTTCACCAGATGACTAACCAGATACAGCCAATATTTTCTTGATTTACTTTTCCATCTATTTCAATATTCCACCATTCCTTCAAGTTCTTTATTTTGTGGCTGGAAGGAAAGAGAAGTCATAAATAATTAAAAACCCAAGATATTAGTACACAAATAATGGCTCAGGAGGTCTGATTTCTTCTTGAAATTTATTACCATGGTACTTTAGTTTTTTCCCCAAGCATTTAGAACTACTTTCAGTTTATTTAGTCTGTGTTGTACAAGATTAAAAGCGGACTGCAAATTACACAAAGCTTCAGAGATGGTTATTTGTAATAAATTGAATTTATTGAAGGATAACCCCTTGAGATGTAGCATCTCATTTTCGAGGGGGTCCTAAAAAAATAACAATGTCATCTGCATAGAAGTTGATATTTGTATGGGGTCGAACATCCAAACCAAACCTCTTACTAAAAGTGGTAAAAAGAAGTGTACCTTAGGGGTACAACCTCAGTCACATTTACAGTCACATTTACAGACCAAGATTTAAACTTCAGCCTGCACACATTTTGTCCTGCCCTATAAATAGTGTCCATCCAACTTAACAATCTTGGCTTGGCTCTTTCCTGTATCAACATCTCAATGCTCCCATACACTATGAGCTCCATAAAGAAATAGTTTTCCCCAGTTTGGTGTGGAAGAACTTGACTGGCCTACACAGAGCCCCGACCCCAACTCATCCAACACCTTTAAAATGAACTCCAAGCCAAGTCTTACAGAGGCTGTTATACCAGCAGATTAATGCAAACATGCCAACCCAGAGACTGCAAAAGTAGAGAGGATTTCAAAACCAAAAAATCTGACTTTTACAGACTTTGTTTCCTGCATTCTGGTGGCTTTTAAAGAATGAAAATAACAAATAAATATGTTGCAACAGCATACTTTTTACTTTAAATTCATTCTCTTTAAAGAATAATTCACCCCGCTGACATGATTTGGCATAAATCTCTGGCATAAAGTCATATTCATCAGTTTTCTTTCATTCAATTTCAATTTTTTGCCCTGTCTCTAAAACTGATTTTTAGAGTCACTGTGCACCATCAGAGACACGTTGTGATAATAAAAAGGGAAAAACTGATGAAAATCTATCAAAAATTGGAATAACTGTGGTAAAATTGTAATCCCAGGAGGAAATAGGAGGAGGACAATGAAAAATGTTAGTCTCCTGGGGAAAATGGGAGGGTTGGCAAGTGTGGATTAATGTCCATGGTTTTGGATTGAGGTGCTGAGGTGAAGTATCGGATATGGCCGTGATGTTCAGGTGTGACCAAGGTGCAGTCAAGCCATCCATTAAAAGTTAGGATACTGAGAGCTCATCTTTTTATGAGACAAATTTATTCACTTTTCTTTACAGTTTTCAGGGAGGCAGCATCTGGGGAAGTGCAGCTTAAGGCAAGTTGACAGTGGCTTCAACATTCAGACATGGAAGCTGCTGCTGCTAGGAAATGATCAAATTAATCCACTGATTCATGGTACTTTCATTCACCACCCAGAGACAAATGCCATTATACTGTTAAAGAGAGACATTACAAACACAGTGAAACAACGTTAATGTCTCCTGGCTGTCTGTGCGTGTTGCTCCAGAACAGCTGCTGTCATTGAGTCAAGTACAGAAGGAATGATGATTCTTTGGCAGAGCGGGGCTCTGACTGGCTGCCACGTGCTGCTTCCTACAGCTTGGAAATGTGATATTA